>JBCNJP010010922.1:0-19364 GCA_039602395.1 Deinandra increscens subsp. villosa
ATGTGTTTTGCAACACATCAATATTAGAATGCACTAACAAAACATGTTAGAATTTATTAGGAACAACAATGTTAGGTTTAATTTAGTTTTTAAATAAGATCCCCAATTTATATTATGAACATTAGAGTTGACTTTACAAACGATGCATCAAAAGCCAAATAAAACAGAGGTATCTTGAAGATGATGGTAAAACAAGAAAATCTCATGAAGAAACTTACTTGAAAAGACGATTGGAAGATGGTGAAATTGGATGGTCAAACAGCGACCCGTTGACTTTTGAAATTACGATCGAAAGCTTCAAATACGAAATTGATTGATGGTGTAGGTCTTGTAGATGTTCCAGAGGCAATGTGAGTCGGTATTTATAGGAGAGGGTGACCGTAGGGTTCGACTTTGGAAGATATGGATAAAGGAAAGTTTAAAAAATTAAGAAACTATAAAATTGATTGATTCAAACGATTATGGAAAGGATTTGAAGGTTCTAGAATGTTCCTATATGATTACAAGTGATGAGGTATGAAAAATTTGAGTTAAGACGGATTAAAAACGAGTTTTTGAGGTGAAAATAGGTGAAAAATGTGGTCTGGTCGCGACCAGCTCATTCAGGTCGAAAAAAAACCAGTTTATAAGTTCTGGAACCGGAGACATGACACAAAAGCCACACTGCCCCAGTGGTAAGAGCGCTGGTTATTAACTTGGAGTTCGCTGGTTCGATTGCAGCGGCCAGCTTACTTTTTTTTTCCCCTTTGTTCGTTAACTATCCATTTCAACTCCAAATTGCACAAAATCTTAACCACAACCTTAAAACATGTATAAGAACATTATAGAACCATAAAAATATGATTTTCGAGTTTCACGGGTCCTCCGTTAAAACCGAAATTGCGTGAAAATCGAGAATTCATAAATTGCATTTTTACCTTGAACTTTTGTGAAACTTCACATGTACTTACTCGTGTGCGTGACTAGTATTACCCACGAGAATCAAACGTGTTTATATTCACCCAAGTTACCCGGTTTCAACCCAATTAACGAAAATGATATAAATCAAGATTATACGCTATTAAATTCAAATAACCACGTAGCTTACGAATATTGCGATCAACGACATAGCCAAACACAAACATATGATAAATGAAACAGCAAATTGAGATAAGATCCTTTATTGATCATCAACCATGATTACAAGAACAGAAAATGGATCGGGTACAAGCAATACGGAAAAATCCGAAAGGTCACATCATTTTCTTTAGGTGCATCTAACATATCATTAAGAAAAGACAAAACAAAATGTAATCAAAATTATTATCACAACCAGTATTACTATTAGCACGGTAATAACCTTGCCTTTTCCTTTATCTAACTCAACATTGCCCGACAAATGTCTCTTCGTTCATTTCCTTTCACAATATCCCCAGCAGCTACACCTATTTTTAAAAAAATTAATAACAATAAAGGAATAATGTACTACATTAATGTATCTATTACTATCATGAATTTTGTAATTCAATTCTATTTGGCTATAAATTTAAATCAAATCAAACCTTTCTTTTTTTTTTAAGTTTGGCTATATCCCTAGACTTCTGATAGGCTTTAGCTATACTATCATACTCATGATCAGAACTTACTTCTACTTCACTTTGTAATCTATTTTCTCGAAATTTTTGAAATGCACCATATATATCACCCATAATCCTTTTGTGTGCTACATCCCTTCTCGTTACTGTTTTCCGAAGGTAGAAGAACAAAGATGTTACATCTTACATAAATATGGTCTGAAAGAGGTTGAAGAACATTAACCAGAAGTCATGCAGCACAAAATAGGATGTTACATCAGATTTTACATAAAAATACAAGATGTTATATTACGGGAAAAAATGTTATGACTCACTAAATTGAGCCGTCACCCCGAGTTCTTTATCATGTAACGCTTCAACATTATCACTTGCTTTCGTAGTTTTGTTCACAAGTTTTAACTTCTTCCCTACAATGTTAGCAACTTAAGTTACACCTCATTCCACACGAAGTCTATGTTTAAACCATAAAAAAAAAGAATACATTCTTTACCCTCTTTTTTCCATGAATACAGTTACAAGATATTAGAGTCTGCAAAAACAAAATCACACAAAAATATATCATCAGTTTAAAGAGAAGATTAGATTGCATCCTACATCTACAAGGCAAATATCAACATGTGACATATTATGTTTTACACACTACTAACAACAATGTAACATTATTACAATAAAAACCATACCAGTCTTCTAAAATCACACAACCAAATATCATTAATATAAAAGTATGAATTACAATTATACAATAACAATAGTGCAACAACTATGGATCTACAATTTCCTCAACAGTAAATAATTACATCACTGTAATTGTTATCATTTAAACATTACAAGATCATTTTTTTTGTTTGTTACAGTATTGTAACTGCTCACCCATTCAAGGGTTGTATTTACGTAACACTAATATAACTTTTAGGCTGTAATAATTTCACGGTTTTACAACCAAAATTTTTACGTCTTATTAAATCATTTGATTTGTTAAAAATAGGCATTCTCAAAATGATTACAGCACTATAACTTTATGCACGGAATCTATAAAACATACATCCATTTTCATGGTGATTACAGTATTGTAACAGTTGGATACAACACTGTAACTTTTATCAAAATCTATTAAAGAAATCACCCAAATTGATTTCTAATGAAACAAAACATTGTAACTATTATGTTCAGTGAGTCTAAAATCATACAATATCGTTCGACATTAAGTAATCAAACAAATATGTAACATAAATTTTAACTTAAATCAAGCAAGAAAAACCCCCAATTGATGCAAACACTTTTTTTGTTCACAAAAACAATTTTTGAAACTGTGATGATCAACATGTTCGTCCGTTATCCAGTATATTAAAATGGTTAAACAAATTTAATGTTTTATGTGCACCTAAATCATCATAAAAAAAACCACATATTTAGATGTAAGTAAATCCATTTAGTTACAATATTATAACAAGTTGCATACCCCCCGCGCGTTGCGGCGGGGAGCTTGTTTTTTAAAGTGTAGTTTGTTTCAATGTTAATTGCTGATTTCGACCACTTAGAACTATGTAAATGATAAGGCAAGTGCTACATAAGTAAGAGGTAATGACAGTAAAAGGATAGTCAAAATGATTCATTAGAGAATCAGTTATAGTTATGGAACTTAAAGTTTTTCCTGACAACAAACCAACCAAAATCATAAGGTTAAAGTCATTTCTAACATTAAAGAAAACAAAGTCATACTGACTTGTTACCACCGTCACTTCACCATCATTTTGAAATTTCATATTAGTTTGATTTACATTTAATTTTCAAGAAAAAAGTTTCCACACTTTCAATCTATCATTTTATTGTGTCTTTTTCTAACTTTTCATTATATGGTCATTAGATAAATATTTGACTCTTCAAATTTATTCAAGAAAATTACAATTAACGTCTTTTTATATTCAATTTTATTTTTAAAGTGTAACATAAAACGTCAATTCGACCCACCATTTTTAATTAGTTTTTCTTTTGTGGTGTTTTTTTAAAAGTCTAACCATTTTTATTAGTTTTTCTTTTGTGGTGTTTATTTTTAAAGTGTAACATAAAACGTTAGTTCAACCCATCATTTTTATTACTTTCTCTTTTACGGCGGGTCATCGTAGTCTATCGTCCATTTTTATTTTTAAATTGTAACATTTTTATTTTTAAAGTGTAGCATAAAATATCAGTTCAACCCACCATTTTTATTAGTTTTTCTTTTGCGGTGGGTCATCATAGTTTATCGTCCATTTTTTTAAAGTGTAACATAGAACATCAGTTCAACCCACCATATTTATTAGTATTTCTTATGAATACGTAACTTGTATTTTAATTTTAAATTAATTCTATTACCATCTTTTAAAGCTTTAGATTAGAATAGATGTAAACTGGCGTTAAATAAAAGAACATATATAAACTAATATAAAGTAATTTCTATAAAAAAATCAATATAAAGAGTACTAATACAACTATCATCCATTAATATATAAAATAATATAAACTAAATTAACATTTGATTCGAGTGTTGGGAAAGAAAAAAAAAGCTTCTGGCCTCCATCTTCTTCACGCAAACAGAGCCTCTTCTTCCTCCAAAACAGGAGACTCTCTTCTTCCTACAAAGCAACCAAAAGGAACATAACAATTAGATGGCTACAAACACTTACTGTCGTGCCAACAAAAATTAAAAAAAAAATCCTATTTAGGGGTAACAAATATCACAGGCGGCAACGCAATCATCAAAAACCCATCAACCAAAACTCCGATCATAAGACCAAACATCAAAAGTCAACAACATAAACTGACATAACGTCACTAAGAACTCGAATCATAGCATCAAACATCACAAAACCATAGATAACAGAAAAGATGTAGATGCATCTCTAGCAGATCTAATAATGAAAACAAAAAATCAACTGCAAACTTCTCATCGCAATGGATCCATTACAACCTCAGGTGAAAAAAAAATATTGAGGTTTTTTAGAAACCCTAATAGAAAGAGCGATGAGAGAGTTGAACGTTAATCATTAACATAAAAGACGACCATCATCAGTCATCAAACAACAACGATTGCAACATATAAAATATCAGTTCATAAGAAAGAGAGTAGAGAGAGAATTTTGTGTAGAGAGAAATTGTCGTAGAGAAATAGAGAGAGAGTGTGATAAATGATTTTTGAACAGCTGGCACCATGTCTTTGTTTGTATGGACATCATGTTGTCAAATTTTCATTGGACCAAAGAAAGTAAGTTGGCATCATCTTATTGATTGTAAATTATGAAGTTTAACTCTTATTGGATACAACCTAGTATAGTGATTTCTCTCACAATAAAAGGAATTCAAAATGTTATATATATAAATACCCCTCAAAGGGACAAACAACAATAATCATTGTTCATCAAGTATCATCCAACTTGATGCCTAACCTAAATGTGCTTAAGGAAATCCCTCTTGTTACTTTATTGTAACATTCGAAAGTGTATAAAAATCTAACTAGTTATATTATAACACTTGAATCAAGAAAGTCAAGTTTGTTAAACTATACAAGAAACAAAGGATGTACTCACAGTCGATTTCGTGGTCTGAATGGCAAGATAGACTCGCCGTCGCCTGCAACCCGTTCGAAATCGGCGCAAGTTTAGTCGCCGTCGCCTGCAACCCCTTCGAAATTGGCGCAAGATAAACTCGTCGTTGCCTGCAACCTGTAACATCCCAAAATTTGAGAAATGCGTGATTAATATGATTAATACACATGATATATGTGTTAGAAAGCTAAACGTGTTAAAACGTTTGAAAAATGCATGTTTACCCATTACCGGGTAATAAACTGATAAATAACAGTATTGCATGAAGGATATATGTGTTAATTTGATAACATGAGGTAAGGAAATGAAATAATATGTGTTTTATATCAAAGATAATTGATATATATGATGTTAGCATGAAAAACATAGCTAAACGTTTATATGATGGAAATAAATGATAACCAGGAGAAAATAGGTTTACACGATTACATGATATTGAAATCATGTATAGATATATGTCTAATAGTATGAATACATGTGAAATATTCATTTGATGAATATATACGTGGAAATACGTGTTTGGATAGTTATACGTGTAAAAAAATGCATGCTTAAATAGTTAACAAGAAAATAGAAGGGTAGAAAGTGTAAATTATGGAAATACACAAATATATATATGTATATACATTATTATATATGACCCGAACCTTCAAGAATGTTAGAAACATGTTTAGGAAGGTTATAAGATGTAAAATGATAGTTACATCAAAAGATTAGGGTTTAATATGCATAAGATAAAAGTTAAAGGGCTAAAGTGTAATTTATTTAAAGTTATGAATACTTACGGATATTATACGTATCTATAACTTTTATAAATACCCCGAGGCTTATAATATATTATAATAATATCCTAAAATGATTCGGAACATAAAATAATAAGTATTGTAAAGTTTGAGGGGCCAAATGTGTAAATAATGAAAAATATATATAAATATATATATATATAAAAATATAAACGTATGTATACATATATCATCGAGAGTGTCCCGAGCCTTAGAAACTTTATTTAACATGTTTTATAATAGTTCGGTGCATAAAATAATAGTTTGGTAGCAATTAGGGGGTTAAAGTGTAGATAAAAAGCACAGGGACCATTTCTGCCAATTCCTGAAAGTCGCCAGGCGTATCGCGAGCCCCCCCCCCTTGTTCCGGCGCGATACGCGAGCCGGAACAGTGCAGATTCGTTGACAGGTCGCGTTTTTGAACTTGGAGCTCACGATTCAGCCCCCTAACGTGTCGTTTTTCTTGCCTTATCACCCCTAGACGTGTCTACACCCTGGGGCGACCTCGACTTCTATAAAAGGCGCCTTAGATCGGCCTTAATCATTCGCCAATTCACTCAAACAAGTCCGAAAAACCCTAAAACGAACCCAGTTCCTTCTTCTGCAAAATTCGAGCAATCGGTGAGGAGTTAGGAGGCCATCTTCTGCAGTTCTACTAAAGTTGGTATGATCTACAAAACCCCTCAATCAAATTTCAGTTAATATTGTTGTTATGATCGAGTTCTAAATCTATGTTAAATTTAGGGTTCTTGAGCATAAATTGTCAAATTCGGGTGATCGGGTGGGAGTTAGGCTCTGAATTTTTGTAGGTACTCTTAAAATGATGTTATATATGAAATCCCTAAGTTTTTTTCAGACTTGGTAAAGGCTTGGTATGGGTTTTGTAAACGGGTCAAAAATTAGGTTTTTGTGTCGTTACTCTGCCCAAATCGAGTAAACGGTTTTGAATTAAGCTTTGCCATTTTAAAGGATATTATAAAATGTTATAATGGATAATGCCCTAAGACGGTTTTGAATAAAAATGAGTTTTGATAATAAAATGGGAATTTTATGAAATTAGGGTTTCGAAATATGAATATTTAATATAAAACAATCCGGAGGGTATGGGGACGTGAATTTTGGTATGGTAACATATTTATATATATAATAAGTATATATGAGGTTAAAATGGACAAATGATAAAGTATTGAAAATACCGAGTTAATCGGATATTTAGAAGTTCGTGCGGACCGGAAGGGTAAGCGCATGTACACTGGGGTTTCTGGCATAGCGAGGGTGTCGCATAAATCCCCGCTGGGAAATGGCATACCTCCCTGGGCGATACCGGAGTGAGCGTTTACTTATAGGAATGCGCGTCTTCATATTATCATTAAAAGAAAAGGATAATTACCTATAAGGGCATTTTGGTCATTTTGACCTTTAAAAAAGGATAAACTTAAATAATTGAATATTATTAAGGTATTAAGATATTAAAATAAACATAAGAAGTGTTTATTGTATAAAGCCTTGCGTTAACGCCATACGATACGTAAATTAGGTTAAATCGGGAATCATTGCGGAAGTTCCGTCCAAGTAACCGGTTAAAGAAATAAGGTGAGTTCTATGAGCCCACTCCTAAATATTTCAAATGTTTTAAATGTTTTCGGGCTGATATACATACAAATGTTATAAAATGCATTTAAATGATTTATAACTGAAATGTTGCCTATCTGAACTATTGAAGTGTTAAACTGTTGAATTACCTTTGAATATATATATATATATATATATATATATATATATATATATATATATATATCAAACTACTAGGTGCTAATTGTTAATGGGTATATTGAACTGTTAAATTGTTATTGAATTGATATATATATGTGGATTGTTATGGAAATGCATATACGTGAAATATCTTGAATTGATAAACTGTTAAAAGGCTTTTGGGATAATATATATAGAAATATACATATATGATATGTTATGAAAATGATATTAAATCATTGTACGTGTTATAACGTAATTATAATGACTGTGATATGATATGTGTCATATTTGCTTCGAAATTAAATAGTCAAGTGATAAAGGAATTATTAGTAAACGTTATAGTGAATATGTATGATTATATGAGAACAGGTGATGCATTTGCTTTATTATTATGTGCTGGATACGCCGCTGGTACTTCCTATATATATACATAATAATATTAGTTACCCAGTATATCATAAGTGTGGAGGATACGCCCTGTATACATACACTAACGATAAATTGGGAGATGTCCACTTGTTGCAGTATATGAAGATCTTATCACTGTTTACTAATAATCTTAAGTCTCTTGGGTATTTAACTAAGGGGCGGGTAGTAGTACAGAGGGAGTTAGGAGGTAGTGTTGCTCAATGGGATTAGAGACCACTACAAATAGAAAAGGGAAAAAGCTACTGTCCGTTATAGGGAATGCTCTAGAAGGGTAAACTCGGCAGTAAGCAAATCGGGGAAGGCGGTGCAACTGTCCGTTACAGGGAATGCCCTAGAAGGGTAAACTCGGCAGTTAGCAAATAAGGGAAAGCGAGACGACTGACCGTTATAGGGAATACCCCAAAGGGGTAAACTCGGCAGTCCGCAAAGATGGTTTCTCTGCTTATACATTAGCAGGGTTTACACTGATAACGAATGTTGGGGTTGTAGGAAGGGATAGCGGGATAAATGATTTTATAGGGGGTGTTTCCTGTTAAGGAATATTATGTGTTGTATAATTGTGATATATTTTATACTTGATAAATGTCTGTGAAAAAGGGATCTTGCAGGTCCAAGGGTTTTAAACCTCACGCCGAGGTAAAGCTTTTAAAATATAGAACTCACCAGCGTAAGCTGACCTTTTCCAAAAATGTATGTATGTCAGGTCAGGGTGAGGTTTCGACTAGTTATGAGAAGGCCCTGGTGATAAGGGATTAGACGGGCAAGCTATCGGAAGGAAGGAATGTTATGGCAAGCTGGCATAGATATAGTTATAGCAATAAAACGTAATGATAGTTAGTATTTCCTTATGTAAATTATCTCTTACTTTGTAGTACTTGGCAATTAAATAAAAGTTTAAAATTTCCGCTGCTTAGTAATCTCTGTTATTACCTTGTGTTCATGAGTAAATCCGATTAGTGACCCCTTCTGGAGCCAAGTCTGGAAGTGGGCGTCACAAGTTGGTATCAGAGCCTTGGTTTAAGAGATTTAGGTACTAATGCAGTATCTAGACTTAAACTAGGACTCTGGGAAGACAAAGTAGGATGAGATAAGGAATATAGATGCCAGCCAGGATAGCTTGTGCCCGTAGAAACGAGAATGCATTAGGGACATAGTAAGTAGCATCTAGAGTATGTGAAGTATGGAAAAGACCCGATTGCAATTAGCTACTGCAATTTGGTATTAGCCGTATAAACATACCCTAGGTCCTAACTATTGTATGTCCAAGTGCAGAGAAATTATGAGACGGTATAATTAGGGAGCAAGATGACTTGAAGAACCGGCTTTAACTTAAAGTTACCGGTAGAAGGATAAGGAGAAGAGTGGACACATAGAAGGATTGTGATAGACGTAACTGGGTTTTTGAACACATCATAACTATATAATTGCTTTGGTACTGGTACTTATCTGGTTATCATGTATTCAAAAGTTCAAGGACTTTACGTCACATAAATTCTGAAATGTCACTCACCTGGAATATAGGATGATGATAAGAGGCGGACGTGGTAGAGGTAGGGGTGCCGGCAGAGCAACCGGTACAGGAAGGCGTGCGCGTGCGAATCCCGAACGAGAGAATAACGCGAGAGCCAACGTCTTTACTAACGAACAACGAGCAGCTATGGCGGCAGAAGTAAATCAAATGTTTCAGGCGGCGTTGCCTAATTTGATCGCTCAACTTTATGGAGCTGCTGGTGGAGGTGCAAACGGAGCGGAAGCCGGAGGAGCCAATGATGATGCTGCTGAAGGTGCGGAAAATACCAATCGAGGATGTTCCTTCAAATCATTTAGTGGATGCAGGCCTCCGTCATTTGAAGGGCAGAGAGATGCAGGTTCGACTGTTCGTTGGATTCGAGAGATGGAAGCTGTGATAGGTATTAGTGAGTGTCGTCCTGATCAAGCGGTGAAGTATGCAGCCCATTCCTTCAAAGGAGAAGCATTGTTTTGGTGGGACTCGATTCTACAATCCCGAGACGAGCAAGTTGTTGCTGCTATGAGGTGGAATGACTTGAAGACGCTAGTGATGAACAAGTTTTGCCCGAGACACGAGCTGGAGAGGATCGAGGTTAACTTTCTGAAGTTAGAAGCAGGTACTATGACCCATCAAGAGTTCACAAGCAAGTTTGACGAGATGTCAAGGTTAGTGCCTAGATTGGTGACACCCGAGGAAGAAAAAGTGAAGAGATACGTTCAGGCCCTTCCTGCTGCTGTAAGGAAGATAGTCAGGCCTCACGTTCCAAAGACGTACCAGGAAGCAATTGACCTCACTGCTATGGTTTACGAAGAAGAATATGGCGACGAAGGAAGACCAGGAGAACCTAAGAGGAAAGTTTCAGAGACTGGAGAAAGTTCAAAGAAAAATGACCGAGATTTTCACAAGAAACTGGAGAAAGATTCCAAAGACGACAAGCCTAAGTGTCGTAAGTGTGAAAAGTATCATCATAGAGAGTGTTGGGTCAAACCAACGAGTTGTTATAGGTGTGGAAAGGAAGGACACTACGCTAACAGTTGTCCGGAAGCTAAGAAATGCTATGAGTGTGGGAGCCCGGGGCATGTTAAAGCAAATTGCCCTAAGATCGTAAGGAACCCGATGCCATTGAGATCAGTTCCAGCTTCAGAAGCAAATAATAAAGTTTACAACCTAACTACTATCGAAGGACCTGATGTGACCTCAGGTACATTTCTCGATAAATAGGTTGCTTGAATACGTGTTATGACTTTAACGTTATTATAAGTTCTATCAATTAGTTTTGTGAATCGCTTGATAGACCGTTAGTTAGGATTGAGAATCCTTTAGATTATGACTGCCTTAGAAAAATGAACGTTATGTGCTAGAAAATTCTCTGAGAAATTTTCTAGAATGAGACGGCCTTAGATAACGAACGTCATATGTTAAAGAATTTCTAGAAGACTTGAAGATTGCAGTAGTAGTATCTACACTCTCGAATTGAGAGCATTAATCAAGATGTCCAACTAGTTTATTGAAAGTAAATGATAGATAGTCATAAATTATACTGACTTTGTTGTGGTTAGAATAGTAATGTCATCTTACACTGGACTAGGACTAGTACACCTCTGGTTGTATCAAAGGTGTGGTAGATACGCCGCTGGTACATCTTATATATATACACCTGAGATTCAACGAGAAGTGGACTAGAGTTAGTCTCGAGTAAGTAAATAGTACGGGCCACCGTGGAAAACAAATCAGTAGAATTTATGAATATAGATCACTTATTAGTAAGCAAATGAAAGAACTGTTGGAATTCAAGAATGAAGATCAAGCCATGCAAAGTGTAGATAAACGTTCGACGTACGCAAAAGGTGAAACGGAGCGTTAGAAGACTCACGGAGACGCGTTATTCCAAGAGTTAGCTGAAATGTCATCTGAAGAATCGTTGCGGTTTTGAAGCAAACGAGTTAGAAATAACATTTTTCGATAGAAGCGTTCTAAATAACGGATTATCGTATATAGGAATACGCATTGCGGTACTAAATCGCTGTTGGAAGGAAGGGTTAGGAGCAGGATAGTTCCTTTAGTTAAATGTTATGAATGCCTAGGTAAGATTCTTAAATCAACCTAGAAAAGAAAGGGGTAAGTTAAGGATATCTCGCTGAAAAGATATTCGTAACACGAAGCAGGTTTCGGGACGAAACCTTATTTAAGGGGGGTAGAGTTGTAACATCCCAAAATTTGAGAAATGCGTGATTAATATGATTAATACACATGATATATGTGTTAGAAAGCTAAACGTGTTAAAACGTTTGAAAAATGCATGTTTACCCATTACCGGGTAATAAACTGATAAATAACAGTATTGCATGAAGGATATATGTGTTAATTTGATAACATGAGGTAAGGAAATGAAATAATATGTGTTTTATATCAAAGATAATTGATATATATGATGTTAGCATGAAAAACATAGCTAAACGTTTATATGATGGAAATAAATGATAACCGGGAGAAAATAGGTTTACACGATTACATGATATTGAAATCATGTATAGATATATGTCTAATAGTATGAATACATGTGAAATATTCATTTGATGAATATATACGTGGAAATACGTGTTTGGATAGTTATACGTGTAAAAAAATGCATGCTTAAATAGTTAACAAGAAAATAGAAGGGTAGAAAGTGTAAATTATGGAAATACACAAATATATATATATATGTATATACATTATTATATATGACCCGAACCTTCAAGAATGTTAGAAACATGTTTAGGAAGGTTATAAGATGTAAAATGATAGTTACATCAAAAGATTAGGGTTTAATATGCATAAGATAAAAGTTAAAGGGCTAAAAGTATAATTTATTTAAAGTTATGAATACTTACGGATATTATACGTATCTATAACTTTTATAAATACCCCGAGGCTTATAATATATTATAATAATGTCCTAAAATGATTCGGAACATAAAATAATAAGTATTGTAAAGTTTGAGGGGCCAAATGTGTAAATAATGAAAAATATATATAAATATATATAAAAATATATACGTATGTATACGTATATCATCGAGAGTGTCCCGAGCCTTAGAAACTTTATTTAACATGTTTTATAATAGTTCGGTGCATAAAATAATAGTTTGGTAGCAATTAGGGGGTTAAAGTGTAAATAAAAAGCACAGGGACCATTTCTGCCAATTCCTGAAAGTCGCCAGGCGTATCGCGAGCCCCCCCCCCCCTTGGTCCGGCGCGATACGCGAGCCGGAACAGTGCAGATTCGTTGACAGGTCGCGTTTTTGAACTTGGAGCTCACGATTCAGCCCCCTAACGTGTCGTTTTTCTTGCCTTATCACCCCTAGACGTGTCTACACCCTGGGGCGACCTCGACTGCTATAAAAGGCGCCTTAGATAGGCCTTAATCATTCGCCAATTCACTCAAACAAGTCCGAAAAACCCTAAAACGAACCCAGTTCCTTCTTCTGCAAAATTCGAGCAATCGGTGAGGAGTTAGGAGGCCATCTTCTGCAGTTCTACTAAAGTTGGTATGCTCTACAAAACCCCTCAATCAATTTCAGTTAATATTGTTGTTATGATCGAGTTCTAAATCTAGGTTAAATTTAGGGTTCTTGAGCATAAATTGTCAAATTCGGGTGATCGGGTGGGAGTTAGGCTCTGAATTTTTGTAGGTACTCTTAAAATGATGTTATATATGAAAGCCCTAAGTTTTTTTCAGACTTGGTAAAGGCTTGGTATGGGTTTTGTAAACGGGTCAAAAATTAGGTTTTTGTGTCGTTACTCTGCCCAAATCGAGTAAACGGTTTTGAATTAAGCTTTGCCATTTTAAAGGATATTATAAAATGTTATAATGGATAATGCCCTAAGACGGTTTTGAATAAAAATGAGTTTTGATAATAAAATGGGAATTTTATGAAATTAGGGTTTCGAAATATGAATATTTAATATAAAACAATCCGGAGGGTATGGGGACTTGAATTTTGGTATGGTAACATATTTATATATATAATAAGTATATATGAGGTTAAAATGGACAAATGATAAAGTATTGAAAATACCGAGTTAATCGGATATTTAGAAGTTCGTGCGGACCGGAAGGGTAAGCGCCTGTACACTGGGGTTTCTGGCATAGCGAGGGTGTCGCATAAATCCCCGCTGGGAAATGGCATACCTCCCTGGGCGATCCCAGAGTGAGCGTTTACTTATAGGAATGCGCGTCTTCATATTATCATTAAAAGAAAAGGATAATTACCTATAAAGGCATTTTGGTCATTTTGACCTTTAAAAAGGGATAAACTTAATAATTGAATATTATTAAGGTATTAAGATATTAAAATAAACATAAGAAGTGTTTATTGTATAAAGCCTTGCGTTAACGCCATACGATACGTAAATTAGGTTAAATCGGGAATCATTGCGGAAGTTCCGTCC
Organism: Deinandra increscens subsp. villosa; assembly: GCA_039602395.1. Lineage (NCBI taxonomy): Eukaryota > Viridiplantae > Streptophyta > Magnoliopsida > Asterales > Asteraceae > Deinandra > Deinandra increscens. The sequence continues at coordinate 14,066 of JBCNJP010010922.1, forward strand.
AAGTAACCGGTTAAAGAAATAAGGTGAGTTCTATGAGCCCACTCCTAAATATATCAAATGTTTTCGGGCTGATATACATACAAATGTTATAAAATGCATTTAAATGATTTATAACTGAAATGTTGCCTATCTGAACTATTGAAGTGTTAAACTGTTGAATTACCTTTGAATGATATATATATATATATATATATATATATATATATATATATATATATATATATCAAACTACTAGGTGCTAATTGTTATTGGGTATATTGAACTGTTAAATTGTTATTGAATTGATATATATATGTGGACTGTTATGGAAATGCATATACGTGAAATATATTGAATTGATAAACTGTTAAAAGGCTTTTGGAATAATATATATAGAAATATATATATATATGATATGTTATGAAAATGATATTAAATCATTGTACGTGTTATAACGTAATTATAATGACTGTGATATGATATGTGTCATATTTGCTTCGAAATTAAATAGTCAAGTGATAAAGGAATTATTAGTAAACGTTATAGTGAATATGTATGATTATATGAGAACAGGTGATGCATTTGCTTTATTATTATGTGGTGGATACGCCGCTGGTACTTCCTATATATATACATAATAATATTAGTTACCCAGTATATCAGAAGTGTGGAGGATACGCCCTGTATACATACACTAACGATAAATTGGGAGATGTCCACTTGTTGCAGTACATGAAGATCTTATCACTGTTTACTAATAATCTTAAGTCTCTTGGGTATTTAACTAAGGGGCGGGTAGTAGTACAGAGGGAGTTAGGAGGTAGTGTTGCTCAATGGGATTAGAGACCACTACAAATAGAAAAGGGAAAAAAGCTACTGTCCGTTATAGGGAATGCTCTAGAAGGGTAAACTCGGCAGTAAGCAAATAGGGGAAGGCGGTGCAACTGTCCGTTACAGGGAATGTCCTAGAAGGGTAAACTCGGCAGTTAGCAAATAAGGGAAAGCGAGACGACTGACCGTTATAGGGAATACCCTAAAGGGGTAAACTCGGCAATCCGCAAAGATGGTTTCTCTGCTTATACATTAGCAGGGTTTACACTGATAACGAATGTTGGGGTTGTAGGAAGTGATAGCGGGATAAATGATTTTATAGGGGGTGTTTCCTGTTAAGGAATATTATGTGTTGTATTATTTTGATATATTTTATACTTGATAAATGTCTGTGAAAAAGGGATCTTGCAGGTCCAAGGGTTTTAAACCTCACGCCGAGGTAAAGCTTTTAAAATATAGAACTCACCAGCGTAAGCTGACCTTTTCCAAAAATGTATGTATGTCAGGTCAGGGTGAGGCTTCGACTAGTTATGAGAAGGCCCTGGTGATAAGGGATTAGACGGGCAAGCTATCGGAAAGAAGGAATGTTATGGCAAGCTGGCATAGATATATATATATATATGTATATATATATATATATATATATATATATATATATATAGGGTAAGGATCATGTGAAAACAACTTTTATTGCGAAAACACGAAAACAAATATTAAAACCTCTAAAACTTTTTCATACGTTAATATTTTTTTTAAAAAATTGCACCAAAATCCTTAAAATTATGTTATCTTTAGTTCTGGAAAAAATTAAAAAAAAAAACAATTTTTTTTTAAAAATTATTATTGCACCTGTGCAATATTTTTTTTATTATTATTGCACATATGCAATAATATTAAAACCTTTTATAACTTTTTCATATGTTAAAATTTTTTATAAAAACTTGCACTATAAATCTTATAATTCTGCTATCTTTAATTCTGGAGAAAAATTAAAAAAAATTCGACGTTTTTTAAATTTTTTTATTATTGCACATGTGCAATAAAAAGTTATTATTGCACATGTGCAATAATATTAAAACCTCTATAACTTTTTCATACGTTAATATTTTTGATAAAAAATTATACCATAGATCTTATAATTCTGTTATCTTTAATTCTTGAAAAAATTTTAAAAAAAAATTAATGTTTTTTGTTAATATTGCACATGTGTAATATAATTAATACGTATTATTGCACATGTGCAATAATAAAAAAATCACGAAATTATATGTGTTTAATTTTTTTTCCCAGGATTAAAGGTGACGTAATTTTAAGACTTTTGGTGCAAATTTTTTAAAAAATTATTAACGTATGAGGAAGTTATAGAGGTTTTAATATTTGTTTTCGTGTTTTCGCAATAACATCTTGTTTTTATTTGATCCTTCCCCTATATATATATATATATATATATATATATATATATATATATAGGGAGAGGATCATTTGAGATCCAATTTGATTTTAGAGCTAAAAAGAACTATTTTGAGCCACAAGTTTATTTACATGTATCCCCTCTCCCATGAATTGTAGTGCCCCCCTAAAATTTGTGGTTGAGATTTATATATATATATATATATATATATATATATATATATATATATATATATCATATCATACTATTCTATAAAAGAAAAGATTTTGAACACATGTCAGTCTCATGTTTCATCTCATAATAATTTTCCCTTCCAAATCATCCATTTTATTTTTAGTTTTTTTTCTATTTTCATGGCAATAAATAAAAAATATTTATTGTGTGGATAATCACCACCTTAATTAATCAATTATTTGTATTTCCATGGTAAAAAATAAAATATATTTATTATAGAGATAATCAACATCATAATTAATTAATTATATAAAAAAATTATTATTTATATTAAAAGAAAAGTTTTGGATATCTATATCCAACTTTTTATTTATTTCCTTCTAAATTATTTTATAACCAATTATTAATAACGAAATTAAATATATAATATATTTTCATGGCAATAAATAAAAGATACTTATTGTATGGATAATCACCACCCTAATTAATCAATTATTTGTATTTCCATGACAAAAAAAATATATATATATATATTTATTATAGGGATAATCAACATCATAGTTAATTAATTATATGAAAAAATTATATTTCTATTAAAAGAAAAGTTTTGGATATATATATCCAACTTTTTATTTATTGCAATCGAAATTATATGATAACCAATTATTTAATTACTAAATTAAATATATAATATAGTTTATTAAATTACACTTTAACAGTTCTATAACACTTTTAGTTACTTTATAGTTACCAATTATTTACTTTAGCAGTTTTTTCTTTTATACAAGCTTCATTTTATGTCATCTATTACCATTATTAAATTTTTTTTAACCTCAACCGTGCGATACATATATTTTTTTTAAATCTCAGCCGTGCAATGCACGGCTGAGATTTTAAATATATATATATATATATATATATATATATATATATATATATATAGGTAAAAGATCCATGTAGACCCCTTATTTTTTGTAGACCCCGTAAACCCCTTATAAAACTCAATAAAACTCATTAAAACTCACTAAAAATAAAACTCAGTTTTGTTAATTTAGTTTTTTTTATTTGCGATAAGCATTTAAGAACAAAAAAAAGACAATTAAAAAAAAGAAAAACGAAAAAACATTAAAAATTGAATATTTCAAGACAATGAGTTTTAAATGAGTTTAAAACTCAATAAACTCAATAAACTCAATAAAACTCAGTGTTGCGTTTAAAACTCATTATTTTAAAACTCATTGTATTAAAGTGTTCGATTTTTAATGTTTTTTATTTTTTTTAATTTATTTATTTATTTTTTTGGTTCTTAAAAGCTTATCGTAATTAAAAAAAACCAAAGTTACAACACTGAGTTTTATTTTTATTGAGTTTTATAGGGGTCTACGGGGTCTACAAAATTTAAGGGGTCTACACGGAACCCTTCCCTATATATATATATATATATATATATATATATATATATATATATATATATATATATAGGGTGTGGTTCAATGGAAAACCTCACATTTTTGAAAAACATGGAAAACCAATTACACCAGTGTAACATTAGTTCTAAACAAGAAATTGCATCTTATTTAAACATCTTATTTAAGGTTCATTGTAGACCCCCTTAAAAAGTGTAAACCCGTAGACCCCCTATATTGTTCTATTAAACTCATTAAAGATTATAAAACTCTTTGGTTTTCAATTTGTTTTTTTTTATTTTTTTATTTATATTTTTTTATGTGATAAGTTTTTAAAAACCAAAAAGAAAACCTAGAAAGTTGTTGGAGACATTGAAAGATAATTGTTCTATAAAACTCACTAAAAACTACAAAACACATTGCTTAGTTTTTAAACTCACTGTTATGTTTAAAAACTCACTATAACTTTAGGAATTAATGTTCTATAGAACTCAATGAAAAGTATAAAACTCACTACCTATTAAGTTTAAAACTAAATGTTGTGTTTAAAAATCATGGTTTTAAAACTCAGTGCAACTTTCAAAATCCTCGTTCTATAAAACTCACTGAAAATAGTAATTTCAAATTAAAAAAATATAAAGAAAAAAAACTAAAAACATTAGAAATAAACCCTAAATTAAAATTAACAAAAAATTAAGATTAAAATTAATATCTAGTGTCCAATAATGTTTTTCACAACAATTATATATCAATGTCACCAACAACTTTCTAGGTTTTCTTTTTGGTTTTTAAAAACTTTTTGCATAAAAAAAACCAAATTCAACAGCGATGAGTTTTATAATTTTTAGTGAGTTTTATAGAACAATATAGAGGGTCTACGGGTGAGAAGGGTGAGAAGTGTGAGAAGTGGATGATGTGTTAGATATTAATGCATGGTATTGTCTTTTTATTATATTTTTTTATAAATATATGACACTATATATGGTTTTTTTTTCATTATAAAAGATCATATATTTATCAAAATTAGAATTATAGAATAACACAATACAAACACAATGTGCTAGTATCCTAACACAATGTCTTTTAAAAAGTTCTTAATAAATGGTGTTCGGTGGTGTTTGGAATCCAATAAATGTTTTTTTTTTAATTTTATGATTGTTATATGTTTGTCAAAAACACAATTTAAAGATAACACCATGCATTAATATCCAAACACCATTCACTTCTCACACTTCTCACGCAAAAAGTACTTTTTATTTTAACCCAACACACTATATATATATATATATATATATATATATATATATATATGGCAATAAATAAAAAATATTTATTGTACGGATAATCACCACCTTAATTAATCATTTATTTGTATTTCCATGGCAAAAAATAAAATATATTTATTAGAGAGATAATCAACATCATAATTAATTAATTACATAAAAAATTATTATTTATATTAAAAGAAAAGTTTTGGATATCTATATCCAACTTTTTA
>JBCNJP010010923.1:0-19356 GCA_039602395.1 Deinandra increscens subsp. villosa
ACCATGTTGGGCCATCATTGGTCCTAAACACAACTTATTGGTTATATAAGACACACCTTACTAGGACTTATTGGTCCCAACCGACCCTCATTGCCCTACTAAACACACCTTATTGGGCCATCATTGGTCCTAAACACAACTTATTGGTTATATACACACCTTAGTGGGACTCATTAGTCACAACTAAACACACATTATTGGGCCATCATTGGTCCTAAACACAACTTATTGGTTATATACACACCTTACTAGGACTTATTGGTCCTAACCGACCCTCATTGCCCTACTAAACACACCTTATTGGGCCATCATTGGTCCTAAACATAACTTATTGGTTATATACACACCTTAGTGGGACTCATTAGTCCCAACTAAACACACCATATTGGGCCATAATTGGTCGTAAACACAACTTATTGGTTATATAAACACCGTATTAGGACTCATTGGTGCCAACTAACCCTCATTGTCCATAAACCCACTTTATTGTGCCATCATTGGTCCTAAACACAACGTATTGGTTATATGCACACATTAGTGGGACTCATTGGTCCCAACTAAACACACCTTATTGGGCCATAATTGGTCGTAAACACAACTTATTGGTTATATACACACTTTATTGGGACTCATTGGTCCCAACTGACCCTCATTGCCCTTAAACACACATTATTGGGCCATCATTGGTCCTAAACACAAATTATTGGTTATATAAGACACACCTTACTAGGACTTATTGGTCCCAACCGACCCTCATTGCCCTACTAAACACTCTTTATAGGGCCATCATTGGTCCTAAACACAACTTATTGGTTATATACACACCTTAGTAGGACTCCTTAGTCCCAACTAAACACACATTATTGGGCCATCATTGGTCCTAAACACAACTTATTGGTTATATACACACCTTACTAGGACTTATTGGTTCTAACCGACCCTCATTGCCCTACTAAACACACCTTATTGGGCCATCATTGGTCCTAAACATAACTTATTGGTTATATACACACCTTAGTGGGACTCATTAGTCCCAACTAAACACACCATGTTGGGCCATAGTTGGTCGTAAACACAACTTATTGGTTATATAAACACCTTATTAGGACTCATTGGTGCTAACTAACCCTCATTGTCCCTAAACCCACTTTATTATGCCATCATTGGTCCTAAACACAACGTATTGGTTATATACACACATTAGTGGGACTCTTTGGTCCCAACTAAACACACCTTTTTGGGCCATAATTGGTCGTAAACACAACTTATTGGTTATATACACACTTTATTGGGACTCATTGGTCCCAACTGACCCTCATTGCCCTTAAACACACATTATTGGGCCATCATTGGTCCTAAACACAATTTATTGGTTATATAAGACACACCTTACTAGGACTTATTGGTCCCAACCGGCCCTCATTGCCCTACTAAACACACCTTATTGGGCCATCATTGGTCCTAAACACAACTTATTGGTTATATACACACCTTAGTTGGACTCATTAGTCCTAACTAAAACACATTATTGGGCCATCATTGGTCCTAAACACAACTTATTGGTTATATACACACCTTACTAGGACTTATTGGTTCTAAACGACCCTCATTGCCCTACTAAACACACCTTATTGGGCCATCATTGGTCCTAAACATAATTTATTGGTTATATACACACCTTAGTGGGACTCATTAGTCCCAACTAAACACACCATTTTGGGACATAATTGGTCGTAAACACAACTTATTGGTTATATAAACACCTTATTAGGACTCATTGGTGCCAACTAACCCTCATTGCCCTTAAACACACATTATTAGGCCATCATTGGTCCTAAACACAACTTATTGGTTATATACACACCTTAGTGGGACTCATTAGTCCCAACTAAACACACATTATTAGGCCATCATTGGTCCTAAACACAACTTATTGGTTATATACACACCTTACTAGGACTTATTGGGCCTAACCGACCCTCATTGCCCTACTAAACACACCTTATTGGGCCATCATTGGTCCTAAACATAACTTATTGGTTATATACACACCTTAGTGGGACTCATTAGTCCCAACTAAACACACCATGTTGGGCCATAATTGGTCGTAAACACAACTTATTGGTTATATAAACACCTTATTAGGACTCATTGGTGCCAACTAACCCTCATTGTCCCTAAACCCACTTTATTGTGCCATCATTGGTCCTAAACACAACGTATTGGTTATATACACACATTAGTGGGACTCTTTGGTCCCAACTAAACACACCTTTTTGGGCCATAATTGGTCGTAAACACAACTTATTGGTTATATACACACTTTATTGGGACTCATTGGTCCCAACTGACCCTCATTGCCCTTAAACACACATTATTGGGCCATCATTGGTCCTAAACACAATTTATTGGTTATATAAGACACACCTTACTAGGACTTATTGGTCCCAACCGACCCTCATTGCCCTACTAAACACACCTTATTGGGCCATCATTGGTCCTAAACACAACTTATTGGTTATATACACACCTTAGTGGGACTCATTAGTCCCAACTAAACACACATTATTGGGCCATCATTGGTCCTAAACACAACTTATTGGTTATATACACACCTTACTAGGACTTATTGGTTCTAACCGACCCTCATTGCCCTACTAAACACACCTTATTGGGCCATCATTGGTCCTAAACATAACTTATTGGTTATATACACACCTTAGTGGGACTCATTAGTCCCAACTAAACACACCATGTTGGGCCATAATTGGTCGTAAACACAACTTATTGGTTATATAAACACCTTATTAGGACTCATTGGTGCCAACTAACCCTCATTGTCCCTAAACCCACTTTATTGTGCCATCATTGGTCCTAAACACAACGTATTGGTTATATGCACACATTAGTGGGACTCATTTGGTCCCAACTAAACACACCTTATTGGGCCATAATTGGTCGTAAACACAACTTATTGGTTATATACACACTTTATTGGGACTCATTGGTCCCAACTGACCCTCATTGCCCTTAAACACACATTATTGGGCCATCATTGGTCCTAAACACAACTTATTGGTTATATAAGACACACCTTACTAGGACTTATTGGTCCCAACCGACCCTCATTGCCCTACTAAACACACCTTATTGGGCCATCATTGGTCCTAAACACAACTTATTGGTTATATACACACCTTAGTAGGACTCATTAGTCCCAACTAAACACACATTATTGGGCCATCATTGGTCCTAAACACAACTTATTGGTTATATACACACCTTACTAGGACTTATTGGTTCTAACTGACCCTCATTGCCCTACTAAACACACCTTATTGGGCCATCATTGGTCCTAAACATAACTTATTGGTTATATACACACCTTAGTGGGACTCATTAGTCCCAACTAAACACACCTTTTTGGGCCATAATTGGTCGTAAACACAACTTATTGGTTATATACACACTTTATTAGGACTCATTGGTCCCAACTGACCCTCATTGCCCTTAAACACACATTATTGGGCCATCATTGGTCCTAAACACAACTTATTGGTTATATAAGACACACCTTACTAGGACTTATTGGTCCCAACCGACCCTCATTGCCCTACTAAACACACCTTATTGGGCCATCATTGGTCCTAAACACAACTTATTGGTTATATACACACCTTAGTGGGACTCATTAGTCCTAACTAAAACACATTATTGGGCCATCATTGGTCCTAAACACAACTTATTGGTTATATACACACCTTACTAGGACTTATTGGTTCTAAACGACCCTCATTGCCCTACTAAACACACCTTATTGGGCCATCATTGGTCCTAAACATAATTTATTGGTTATATACACACCTTAGTGGGACTCATTAGTCCCAACTAAACACACCATTTTGGGACATAATTGGTCGTAAACACAACTTATTGGTTATATAAACACCTTATTAGGACTCATTGGTGCCAACTAACCCTCATTGCCCTTAAACACACATTATTAGGCCATCATTGGTCCTAAACACAACTTATTGGTTATATACACACCTTAGTGGGACTCATTAGTCCCAACTAAACACACATTATTAGGCCATCATTGGTCCTAAACACAACTTATTGGTTATATACACACCTTACTAGGACTTATTGGGCCTAACCGACCCTCATTGCCCTACTAAACACACCTTATTGGGCCATCATTGGTCCTAAACATAACTTATTGGTTATATACACACCTTAGTGGGACTCATTAGTCCCAACTAAACACACCATATTGGGCCATAATTGGTCGTAAACACAACTTATTGGTTATATAAACACCTTATTAGGACTCATTGGTGCCAACTAACCCTCATTGTCCCTAAACCCACTTTATTGTGCCATCATTGGTCCTAAACACAACGTATTGGTCATATACACACATTAGTGGGACTCTTTGGTCCCAACTAAACACACCTTTTTGGGCCATAATTGGTCGTAAACACAACTTATTGGTTATATACACACTTTATTGGGACTCATTGGTCCCAACAGACCCTCATTGCCCTTAAACACACATTATTGGGCCATCATTGGTCCTAAACACAACTTATTGGTTATATAAGACACACCTTACTAGGACTTATTGGTCCCAACCGGCCCTCATTGCCCTACTAAACACACCTTATTGGGCCATCATTGGTCCTAAACACAACTTATTGGTTATATACACACCTTAGTGGGACTCATTAGTCACTAACTAAACACACATTATTGGGCCATCATTGGTCCTAAACACAACTTATTGGTTATATACACACCTTACTAGGACTTATTGGTTCTAAACGACCCTCATTGCCCTACTAAACACACCTTATTGGGCCATCATTGGTCCTAAACATAACTTATTGGTTATATACACACCTTAGTGGGACTCATTAGTCCCAACTAAACACACCATGTTGGGCCATAATTGGTCGTAAACACAACTTATTGGTTATATAAACACCGTATTAGGACTCATTGGTGCCAACTAACCCTCATTGTCCATAAACCCACTTTATTGTGCCATCATTGGTCCTAAACACAACGTATTGGTTATATGCACACATTAGTGGGACTCATTGGTCCCAACTAAACACACCTTATTGGGCCATAATTGGTCGTAAACACAACTTATTGGTTATATACACACTTTATTGGGACTCATTGGTCCCAACTGACCCTCATTGCCCTTAAACACACATTATTGGGCCATCATTGGTCCTAAACACAAATTATTGGTTATATAAGACACACCTTACTAGGACTTATTGGTCCCAACCGACCCTCATTGCCCTACTAAACACTCTTTATAGGGCCATCATTGGTCCTAAACACAACTTATTGGTTATATACACACCTTAGTAGGACTCCTTAGTCCCAAGTAAACACACATTATTGGGCCATCATTGGTCCTAAACACAACTTATTGGTTATATACACACCTTACTAGGACTTATTGGTTCTAACCGACCCTCATTGCCCTACTAAACACACCTTATTGGGCCATCATTGGTCCTAAACATAACTTATTGGTTATATACACACCTCAGTGGGACTCATTAGTCCCAACTAAACACACCATGTTGGGCCATAGTTGGTCGTAAACACAACTTATTGGTTATATAAACACCTTATTAGGACTCATTGGTGCTAACTAACCCTCATTGTCCCTAAACCCACTTTATTATGCCATCATTGGTCCTAAACACAACGTATTGGTTATATACACACATTAGTGGGACTCTTTGGTCCCAACTAAACACACCTTTTTGGGCCATAATTGGTCGTAAACACAACTTATTGGTTATATACACACTTTATTGGGACTCATTGGTCCCAACTGACCCTCATTGCCCTTAAACACACATTATTGGGCCATCATTGGTCCTAAACACAATTTATTGGTTATATAAGACACACCTTACTAGGACTTATTGGTCCCAACCGGCCCTCATTGCCCTACTAAACACACCTTATTGGGCCATCATTGGTCCTAAACACAACTTATTGGTTATATACACACCTTAGTGGGACTCATTAGTCCTAACTAAAACACATTATTGGGCCATCATTGGTCCTAAACACAACTTATTGGTTATATACACACCTTACTAGGACTTATTGGTTCTAAACGACCCTCATTGCCCTACTAAACACACCTTATTGGGCCATCATTGGTCCTAAACATAATTTATTGGTTATATACACACCTTAGTGGGACTCATTAGTCCCAACTAAACACACCATTTTGGGACATAATTGGTCGTAAACACAACTTATTGGTTATATAAACACCTTATTAGGACTCATTGGTGCCAACTAACCCTCATTGCCCTTAAACACACATTATTAGGCCATCATTGGTCCTAAACACAACTTATTGGTTATATACACACCTTAGTGGGACTCATTAGTCCCAACTAAACACACATTATTAGGCCATCATTGGTCCTAAACACAACTTATTGGTTATATACACACCTTACTAGGACTTATTGGGCCTAACCGACCCTCATTGCCCTACTAAACACACCTTATTGGGCCATCATTGGTCCTAAACATAACTTATTGGTTATATACACACCTTAGTGGGACTCATTAGTCCCAACTAAACACACCATATTGGGCCATAATTGGTCGTAAACACAACTTATTGGTTATATAAACACCTTATTAGGACTCATTGGTGCCAACTAACCCTCATTGTCCCTAAACCCACTTTATTGTGCCATCATTGGTCCTAAACACAACGTATTGGTTATATACACACATTAGTGGGACTCATTGGTCCCAACTAAACACACCTTATTGGGCCATAATTGGTCGTAAACACAACTTATTGGTTATATACACACTTTATTGGGACTCATTGGTCCCAACTGACCCTCATTGCCCTTAAACACACATTATTGGGCCATCATTGGTCCTAAACACAACTTATTGGTTATATAAGACACACCTTACTAGGACTTATTGGTCCCAACCGACCCTCATTGCCCTACTAAACACACCTTATTGGGCCATCATTGGTCCTAAACACAACTTATTGGTTATATACACACCTTAGTAGGACTCATTAGTCCCAACTAAACACACATTATTGGGCCATCATTGGTCCTAAACACAACTTATTGGTTATATACACACCTTACTAGGACTTATTGGTTCTAACCGACCCTCATTGCCCTACTAAACACACCTTATTGGGCCATCATTGGTCCTAAACATAACTTATTGGTTATATACACACCTTAGTGGGACTCATTAGTCCCAACTAAACACACCATGTTGGGCCATAATTGGTCGTAAACACAACTTATTGGTTATATAAACACCTTATTAGGACTCATTGGTGCCAACTAACCCTCATTGTCCCTAAACCCACTTTATTGTGCCATCATTGGTCCTAAACACAACGTATTGGTTATATACACACATTAGTGGGACTCTTTGGTCCCAACTAAACACACCTTTTTGGGCCATAATTGGTCGTAAACACAACTTATTGGTTATATACACACTTTATTGGGACTCATTGGTCCCAACTGACCCTCATTGCCCTTAAACACACATTATTGGGCCATCATTGGTCCTAAACACAAATTATTGGTTATATAAGACACACCTTACTAGGACTTATTGGTCCCAACCGACCCTCATTGCCCTACTAAACACTCCTTATAGGGCCATCATTGGTCCTAAACACAACTTATTGGTTATATACACACCTTAGTAGGACTCCTTAGTCCCAACTAAACACACATTATTGGGCCATCATTGGTCCTAAACACAACTTATTGGTTATATACACACCTTACTAGGACTTATTGGTTCTAACCGACCCTCATTGCCCTACTAAACACACCTTATTGGGCCATCATTGGTCCTAAACATAACTTATTGGTTATATACACACCTTAGTGGGACTCATTAGTCCCAACTAAACACACCATGTTGGGCCATAGTTGGTCGTAAACACAACTTATTGGTTATATAAACACCTTATTAGGACTCATTGGTGCCAACTAACCCTCATTGTCCCTAAACCCACTTTATTATGCCATCATTGGTCCTAAACACAACGTATTGGTTATATACACACATTAGTGGGACTCTTTGGTCCCAACTAAACACACCTTTTTGGGCCATAATTGGTCGTAAACACAACTTATTGGTTATATACACACTTTATTGGGACTCATTGGTCCCAACTGACCCTCATTGCCCTTAAACACACATTATTGGGCCATCATTGGTCCTAAACACAATTTATTGGTTATATAAGACACACCTTACTAGGACTTATTGGTCCCAACCGGCCCTCATTGCCCTACTAAACACACCTTATTGGGCCATCATTGGTCCTAAACACAACTTATTGGTTATATACACACCTTAGTGGGACTCATTAGTCCTAACTAAACACACATTATTGGGCCATCATTGGTCCTAAACACAACTTATTGGTTATATACACACCTTACTAGGACTTATTGGTTCTAAACGACCCTCATTGCCCTACTAAACACACCTTATTGGGCCATCATTGGTCCTAAACATAACTTATTGGTTATATACACACCTTAGTGGGACTCATTAGTCCCAACTAAACACACCATTTTGGGCCATAATTGGTCGTAAACACAACTTATTGGTTATATAAACACCTTATTAGGACTCATTGGTGCCAACTAACCCTCATTGCCCATAAACCCACTTTATTAGTGCCATCATTGGTCCTAAACACAACGTATTGGTTATATACACACCTTAGTGGGACTCATTAGTCCCAACTAAACACACCTTATTGGGCCATAATTGGTCCTAAACACAACTTATTGGTTATATACACACTTTACTAGGACTTATTGGTCCCAACTGACCCTCATTGCCCTACTAAACACACCTTATTGGGCCATCATTGGTCCTAAACATAACTTATTGGTTATATACACACCTTAGTGGGACTCATTAGTCCCAACTAAACACACCATATTGGGCCATAATTGGTCGTAAACACAACTTATTGGTTATATAAACACCTTATTAGGACTCATTGGTGCCAACTAACCCTCATTGTCCACTAAACCCACTTTATTGTGCCATCATTGGTCCTAAACACAACGTATTGGTTATATACACACATTAGTGGGACTCATTGGTCCCAACTAAACACACCTTATTGGGCCATAATTGGTCGTAAACACAACTTATTGGTTATATACACACTTTATTGGGACTCATTGGTCCCAACTGACCCTCATTGCCCTTAAACACACATTATTGGGCCATCATTGGTCCTAAACACAACTTATTGGTTATATAAGACACACCTTACTAGGACTTATTGGTCCCAACTGACCCTCATTGCCCTACTAAACACACCTTATTGGGCCATCATTGGTCCTAAACACAACTTATTGGTTATATACACACCTTAGTGGGACTCATTAGTCCCAACTAAACACACATTATTGGGCCATCATTGGTCCTAAACACAACTTATTGGTTATATACACACCTTACTAGGACTTATTGGTTCTAACCGACCCTCATTGCCCTACTAAACACACCTTATTGGGCCATCATTGGTCCTAAACACAACTTATTGGTTATATACACACCTTAGTGGGACTCATTAGTCCCAACTAAACACACCATTATTGGGCCATAATTGGTCGTAAACACAACTTATTGGTTATATAAGCACACCTTATTAGGACTCATTGGTGCCAACTAACCCTCATTGCCCTACTAAACACACCTTATTGGGCCATCATTGGTCCTAAACACAACTTATTGGTTATATACACACCTTAGTGGGACTCATTAGTCCCAACTAAACACACATTATTGGGCCATCATTGGTCCTAAACACAACTTATTGGTTATATACACACCTTACTAGGACTTATTGGTTCTAACCGACCCTCATTGCCCTACTAAACACACCTTATTGGGCCATCATTGGTCCTAAACATAACTTATTGGTTATATACACACCTTAGTGGGACTCATTAGTCCCAACTAAACACACCATATTGGGCCATAATTGGTCGTAAACACAACTTATTGGTTATATAAACACCTTATTAGGACTCATTGGTGCCAACTAACCCTCATTGTCCCTAAACCCACTTTATTGTGCCATCATTGGTCCTAAACACAACGTATTGGTTATATGCACACATTAGTGGGACTCATTGGTCCCAACTAAACACACCTTATTGGGCCATAATTGGTCGTAAACACAACTTATTGGTTATATACACACTTTATTGGGACTCATTGGTCCCAACTGACCCTCATTGCCCTTAAACACACATTATTGGGCCATCATTGGTCCTAAACACAAATTATTGGTTATATAAGACACACCTTACTAGGACTTATTGGTCCCAACCGACCCTCATTGCCCTACTAAACACTCCTTATTGGGCCATCATTGGTCCTAAACACAACTTATTGGTTATATACACACCTTAGTAGGACTCATTAGTCCCAACTAAACACACATTATTGGGCCATCATTGGTCCTAAACACAACTTATTGGTTATATACACACCTTACTAGGACTTATTGGTTCTAACCGACCCTCATTGCCCTACTAAACACACCTTATTGGGCCATCATTGGTCCTAAACATAACTTATTGGTTATATACACACCTTAGTGGGACTCATTAGTCCCAACTAAACACACCATGTTGGGCCATAGTTGGTCGTAAACACAACTTATTGGTTATATAAACACCTTATTAGGACTCATTGGTGCCAACTAACCCTCATTGTCCCTAAACCCACTTTATTATGCCATCATTGGTCCTAAACACAACGTATTGGTCATATACACACATTAGTGGGACTCTTTGGTCCCAACTAAACACACCTTTTTGGGCCATAATTGGTCGTAAACACAACTTATTGGTTATATACACACTTTATTGGGACTCATTGGTCCCAACTGACCCTCATTGCCCTTAAACACACATTATTGGGCCATCATTGGTCCTAAACACAATTTATTGGTTATATAAGACACACCTTACTAGGACTTATTGGTCCCAACCGGCCCTCATTGCCCTACTAAACACACCTTATTGGGCCATCATTGGTCCTAAACACAACTTATTGGTTATATACACACCTTAGTGGGACTCATTAGTCCTAACTAAAACACATTATTGGGCCATCATTGGTCCTAAACACAACTTATTGGTTATATACACACCTTACTAGGACTTATTGGTTCTAAACGACCCTCATTGCCCTACTAAACACACCTTATTGGGCCATCATTGGTCCTAAACATAATTTATTGGTTATATACACACCTTAGTGGGACTCATTAGTCCCAACTAAACACACCATTTTGGGACATAATTGGTCGTAAACACAACTTATTGGTTATATAAACACCTTATTAGGACTCATTGGTGCCAACTAACCCTCATTGCCCTTAAACACACATTATTAGGCCATCATTGGTCCTAAACACAACTTATTGGTTATATACACACCTTAGTGGGACTCATTAGTCCCAACTAAACACACATTATTGGGCCATCATTGGTCCTAAACACAACTTATTGGTTATATACACACCTTACTAGGACTTATTGGGCCTAACCGACCCTCATTGCCCTACTAAACACACCTTATTGGGCCATCATTGGTCCTAAACATAACTTATTGGTTATATACACACCTTAGTGGGACTCATTAGTCCCAACTAAACACACCATATTGGGCCATAATTGGTCGTAAACACAACTTATTGGTTATATAAACACCTTATTAGGACTCATTGGTGCCAACTAACCCTCATTGTCCCTAAACCCACTTTATTGTGCCATCATTGGTCCTAAACACAACGTATTGGTTATATACACACATTAGTGGGACTCATTGGTCCCAACTAAACACACCTTATTGGGCCATAATTGGTCGTAAACACAACTTATTGGTTATATACACACTTTATTGGGACTCATTGGTCCCAACTGACCCTCATTGCCCTTAAACACACATTATTGGGCCATCATTGGTCCTAAACACAACTTATTGGTTATATAAGACACACCTTACTAGGACTTATTGGTCCCAACCGACCCTCATTGCCCTACTAAACACACCTTATTGGGCCATCATTGGTCCTAAACACAACTTATTGGTTATATACACACCTTAGTGGGACTCATTAGTCCCAACTAAACACACATTATTGGGCCATCATTGGTCCTAAACACAACTTATTGGTTATATACACACCTTACTAGGACTTATTGGTTCTAACCGACCCTCATTGCCCTACTAAACACACCTTATTGGGCCATCATTGGTCCTAAACATAACTTATTGGTTATATACACACCTTAGTGGGACTCATTAGTCCCAACTAAACACACCATGTTGGGCCATAATTGGTCGTAAACACAACTTATTGGTTATATAAACACCTTATTAGGACTCATTGGTGCCAACTAACCCTCATTGTCCCTAAACCCACTTTATTGTGCCATCATTGGTCCTAAACACAACGTATTGGTTATATACACACATTAGTGGGACTCATTGGTCCCAACTAAACACACCTTATTGGGCCATAATTGGTCGTAAACACAACTTATTGGTTATATACACACTTTATTGGGACTCATTGGTCCCAACGGACCCTCATTGCCCTTAAACACACATTATTGGGCCATCATTGGTCCTAAACACAACTTATTGGTTATATAAGACACACCTTACTAGGACTTATTGGTCCCAACCGACCCTCATTGCCCTACTAAACACACCTTATTGGGCCATCATTGGTCCTAAACACAACTTATTGGTTATATACACACCTTAGTGGGACTCATTAGTCCCAACTAAACACACATTATTGGGCCATCATTGGTCCTAAACACAACTTATTGGTTATATACACACCTTACTAGGACTTATTGGTTCTAACCGACCCTCATTGCCCTACTAAACACACCTTATTGGGCCATCATTGGTCCTAAACATAACTTATTGGTTATATACACACCTTAGTGGGACTCATTAGTCCCAACTAAACACACCATATTGGGCCATAATTGGTCGTAAACACAACTTATTGGTTATATAAACACCTTATTAGGACTCATTGGTGCCAACTAACCCTCATTGCCCTTAAACACACATTATTGGGCCATCATTGGTCCTAAACACAACGTATTGGTTATATAAGACACACCTTAGTGGGACTCATTGGTCCCACCCCTTGCCACTAAACACACCTTATTGGGCCATCATTGGTCCTAAACACAACTTATTGGTTATATACACACCTTAGTGGGACTCATTAGTCCTCAACTAAACACACATTATTGGGCCATCATTGGTCCTAAACACAACTTATTGGTTATATACACACCTTACTAGGACTTATTGGTTCTAACCGACCCTCATTGCCCTACTAAACACACCTTATTGGGCCATCATTGGTCCTAAACATAATTTATTGGTTATATACACACCTTAGTGGGACTCATTAGTCCCAACTAAACACACCATTTTGGGCCATAATTGGTCGTAAACACAACTTATTGGTTATATAAACACCTTATTAGGACTCATTGGTGCCAACTAACCCTCATTGCCCTTAAACACACATTATTGGGCCATCATTGGTCCTAAACACAACTTATTGGTTATATACACACCTTAGTGGGACTCATTAGTCCCAACTAAACACACATTATTGGGCCATCATTGGTCCTAAACACAACTTATTGGTTATATACACACCTTACTAGGACTTATTGGGCCTAACCGACCCTCATTGCCCTACTAAACACACCTTATTGGGCCATCATTGGTCCTAAACATAACTTATTGGTTATATACACACCTTAGTGGGACTCATTAGTCCCAACTAAACACACCATATTGGGCCATAATTGGTCGTAAACACAACTTATTGGTTATATAAACACCTTATTAGGACTCATTGGTGCCAACTAACCCTCATTGTCCCTAAACCCACTTTATTGTGCCATCATTGGTCCTAAACACAACGTATTGGTTATATACACACATTAGTGGGACTCTTTGGTCCCAACTAAACACACCTTATTGGGCCATAATTGGTCGTAAACACAACTTATTGGTTATATACACACTTTATTGGGACTCATTGGTCCCAACTGACCCTCATTGCCCTTAAACACACATTATTGGGCCATCATTGGTCCTAAACACAACTTATTGGTTATATAAGACACACCTTACTAGGACTTATTGGTCCCAACCGACCCTCATTGCCCTACTAAACACACCTTATTGGGCCATCATTGGTCCTAAACACAACTTATTGGTTATATACACACCTTAGTGGGACTCATTAGTCCCAACTAAACACACATTATTGGGCCATCATTGGTCCTAAACACAACTTATTGGTTATATACACACCTTACTAGGACTTATTGGTTCTAACCGACCCTCATTGCCCTACTAAACACACCTTATTGGGCCATCATTGGTCCTAAACATAACTTATTGGTTATATACACACCTTAGTGGGACTCATTAGTCCCAACTAAACACACCATATTGGGCCATAATTGGTCGTAAACACAACTTATTGGTTATATAAACACCTTATTAGGACTCATTGGTGCCAACTAACCCTCATTGTCCCTAAACCCACTTTATTGTGCCATCATTGGTCCTAAACACAACGTATTGGTTATATGCACACATTAGTGGGACTCATTGGTCCCAACTAAACACACCTTATTGGGCCATAATTGGTCGTAAACACAACTTATTGGTTATATACACACTTTATTGGGACTCATTGGTCCCAACGGACCCTCATTGCCCTTAAACACACATTATTGGGCCATCATTGGTCCTAAACACAACTTATTGGTTATATAAGACACACCTTACTAGGACTTATTGGTCCCAACCGACCCTCATTGCCCTACTAAACACACCTTATTGGGCCATCATTGGTCCTAAACACAACTTATTGGTTATATACACACCTTAGTGGGACTCATTAGTCCCAACTAAACACACATTATTGGGCCATCATTGGTCCTAAACACAACTTATTGGTTATATACACACCTTACTAGGACTTATTGGTTCTAACCGACCCTCATTGCCCTACTAAACACACCTTATTGGGCCATCATTGGTCCTAAACATAACTTATTGGTTATATACACACCTTAGTGGGACTCATTAGTCCCAACTAAACACACCATATTGGGCCATAATTGGTCGTAAACACAACTTATTGGTTATATAAACACCTTATTAGGACTCATTGGTGCCAACTAACCCTCATTGTCCCTAAACCCACTTTATTATGCCATCATTGGTCCTAAACACAACGTATTGGTTATATACACACATTAGTGGGACTCTTTGGTCCCAACTAAACACACCTTATTGGGCCATAATTGGTCGTAAACACAACTTATTGGTTATATACACACTTTATTGGGACTCATTGGTCCCAACTGACCCTCATTGCCCTTAAACACACATTATTGGGCCATCATTGGTCCTAAACACAACTTATTGGTTATATAAGACACACCTTACTAGGACTTATTGGTCCCAACCGACCCTCATTGCCCTACTAAACACACCTTATTGGGCCATCATTGGTCCTAAACACAACTTATTGGTTATATACACACCTTAGTGGGACTCATTAGTCCCTAACTAAACACACATTATTGGGCCATCATTGGTCCTAAACACAACTTATTGGTTATATACACACCTTACTAGGACTTATTGGTTCTAAACGACCCTCATTGCCCTACTAAACACACCTTATTGGGCCATCATTGGTCCTAAACATAATTTATTGGTTATATACACACCTTAGTGGGACTCATTAGTCCCAACTAAACACACCATTTTGGGCCATAATTGGTCGTAAACACAACTTATTGGTTATATAAACACCTTATTAGGACTCATTGGTGCCAACTAACCCTCATTGCCCTTAAACACACATTATTGGGCCATCATTGGTCCTAAACACAACTTATTGGTTATATACACACCTTAGTGGGACTCATTAGTCCCAACTAAACACACATTATTGGGCCATCATTGGTCCTAAACACAACTTATTGGTTATATACACACCTTACTAGGACTTATTGGTCCTAACCGACCCTCATTGCCCTACTAAACACACCTTATTGGGCCATCATTGGTCCTAAACATAACTTATTGGTTATATACACACCTTAGTGGGACTCATTAGTCCCAACTAAACACACCATATTGGGCCATAATTGGTCGTAAACACAACTTATTGGTTATATAAACACCTTATTAGGACTCATTGGTGCCAACTAACCCTCATTGTCCCTAAACCCACTTTATTGTGCCATCATTGGTCCTAAACACAACGTATTGGTTATATGCACACATTAGTGGGACTCATTTGGTCCCAACTAAACACACCTTATTGGGCCATAATTGGTCGTAAACACAACTTATTGGTTATATACACACTTTATTGGGACTCATTGGTCCCAACTGACCCTCATTGCCCTTAAACACACATTATTGGGCCATCATTGGTCCTAAACACAACTTATTGGTTATATAAGACACACCTTACTAGGACTTATTGGTCCCAACCGACCCTCATTGCCCTACTAAACACACCTTATTGGGCCATCATTGGTCCTAAACACAACTTATTGGTTATATACACACCTTAGTGGGACTCATTAGTCCCAACTAAACACACATTATTGGGCCATCATTGGTCCTAAACACAACTTATTGGTTATATACACACCTTACTAGGACTTATTGGTTCTAACCGACCCTCATTGCCCTACTAAACACACCTTATTGGGCCATCATTGGTCCTAAACATAACTTATTGGTTATATACACACCTTAGTGGGACTCATTAGTCCCAACTAAACACACCATATTGGGCCATAATTGGTCGTAAACACAACTTATTGGTTATATAAACACCTTATTAGGACTCATTGGTGCCAACTAACCCTCATTGTCCCTAAACCCACTTTATTGTGCCATCATTGGTCCTAAACACAACGTATTGGTTATATGCACACATTAGTGGGACTCATTGGTCCCAACTAAACACACCTTATTGGGCCATAATTGGTCGTAAACACAACTTATTGGTTATATACACACTTTATTGGGACTCATTGGTCCCAACTGACCCTCATTGCCCTTAAACACACATTATTGGGCCATCATTGGTCCTAAACACAACTTATTGGTTATATAAGACACACCTTACTAGGACTTATTGGTCCCAACCGACCCTCATTGCCCTACTAAACACACCTTATTGGGCCATCATTGGTCCTAAACACAACTTATTGGTTATATACACACCTTAGTGGGACTCATTAGTCCCAACTAAACACACATTATTGGGCCATCATTGGTCCTAAACACAACTTATTGGTTATATACACACCTTACTAGGACTTATTGGTTCTAACCGACCCTCATTGCCCTACTAAACACACCTTATTGGGCCATCATTGGTCCTAAACATAACTTATTGGTTATATACACACCTTAGTGGGACTCATTAGTCCCAACTAAACACACCATATTGGGCCATAATTGGTCGTAAACACAACTTATTGGTTATATAAACACCTTATTAGGACTCATTGGTGCCAACTAACCCTCATTGTCCCTAAACCCACTTTATTGTGCCATCATTGGTCCTAAACACAACGTATTGGTTATATACACACATTAGTGGGACTCTTTGGTCCCAACTAAACACACCTTATTGGGCCATAATTGGTCGTAAACACAACTTATTGGTTATATACACACTTTATTGGGACTCATTGGTCCCAACGGACCCTCATTGCCCTTAAACACACATTATTGGGCCATCATTGGTCCTAAACACAACTTATTGGTTATATAAGACACACCTTACTAGGACTTATTGGTCCCAACCGACCCTCATTGCCCTACTAAACACACCTTATTGGGCCATCATTGGTCCTAAACACAACTTATTGGTTATATACACACCTTAGTGGGACTCATTAGTCCCAACTAAACACACATTATTGGGCCATCATTGGTCCTAAACACAACTTATTGGTTATATACACACCTTACTAGGACTTATTGGTTCTAACCGACCCTCATTGCCCTACTAAACACACCTTATTGGGCCATCATTGGTCCTAAACATAATTTATTGGTTATATACACACCTTAGTGGGACTCATTAGTCCCAACTAAACACACCATATTGGGCCATAATTGGTCGTAAACACAACTTATTGGTTATATAAACACCTTATTAGGACTCATTGGTGCCAACTAACCCTCATTGCCCTTAAACACACATTATTAGGCCATCATTGGTCCTAAACACAACTTATTGGTTATATACACACCTTAGTGGGACTCATTAGTCCCAACTAAACACACATTATTGGGCCATCATTGGTCCTAAACACAACTTATTGGTTATATACACACCTTACTAGGACTTATTGGTCCTAACCGACCCTCATTGCCCTACTAAACACACCTTATTGGGCCATCATTGGTCCTAAACATAACTTATTGGTTATATACACACCTTAGTGGGACTCATTAGTCCCAACTAAACACACCATATTGGGCCATAATTGGTCGTAAACACAACTTATTGGTTATATAAACACCTTATTAGGACTCATTGGTGCCAACTAACCCTCATTGTCCCTAAACCCACTTTATTGTGCCATCATTGGTCCTAAACACAACGTATTGGTTATATACACACATTAGTGGGACTCATTGGTCCCAACTAAACACACCTTATTGGGCCATAATTGGTCGTAAACACAACTTATTGGTTATATACACACTTTATTGGGACTCATTGGTCCCAACTGACCCTCATTGCCCTTAAACACACATTATTGGGCCATCATTGGTCCTAAACACAACTTATTGGTTATATAAGACACACCTTACTAGGACTTATTGGTCCCAACCGACCCTCATTGCCCTACTAAACACACCTTATTGGGCCATCATTGGTCCTAAACACAACTTATTGGTTATATACACACCTTAGTGGGACTCATTAGTCCCAACTAAACACACATTATTGGGCCATCATTGGTCCTAAACACAACTTATTGGTTATATACACACCTTACTAGGACTTATTGGTTCTAACCGACCCTCATTGCCCTACTAAACACACCTTATTGGGCCATCATTGGTCCTAAACATAACTTATTGGTTATATACACACCTTAGTGGGACTCATTAGTCCCAACTAAACAC
>JBCNJP010010924.1:0-19347 GCA_039602395.1 Deinandra increscens subsp. villosa
TAATACATAATTATTTTTACGTACTATTTTTATATTTATATTAATAATGAAGAAGAATGGGTGATTTTTATGATGAAAAAGAAGCTTGAAGCTTTAATGGAGTCTATGAAGATGCTAAAAGTACAGAGGGAGAAAATTATTAAGAAGAAATGTATTGGGAAAACTTAAATTGTCTTGTTGTGGATGTGGGTCATGTGGCTTTAAAAGAAAATATAATATTATCCCCTTTTAGTTTAACTAGACGTACAAACTAGACATTTTAATTTGATTCAATCTCTAAACATTTTGTGCTATCTTTACATATTAACTATAATAACTAATTAAATTTTCTAAATAATTAGTATTTTATGTTATTAATTTTAATCCTTTTTCTATTTATAAACGATTTATATTTCGTTCTTTATGATTTACAAAGTGTTTATTTTTTATTTTTTATAGACGGTATATGGAGGATGAGTTTACATATGTTAGATAAATGAAATGTAACGTATTACGTAAGTAATTAGCATATATAACGTTATTACGTAAGTAAATTAACATATAGTTACATATGTAACATCATTGTTTAGTCACATATATAACATCATTGTTAAGATGTGAATTTTTTTGAATCTCCGAAATGTATAGTCACACTAGTTCAAGCAGGATACATACGTAAATTTAGATACGGATGACGAGTTTACACATGTAAATGAAAATAGATAAATGAAATGTAACATATTACGTAAGTAAATTAACATATATAACGTCATTACGTAAATAAATTAACATATAGTTACATATGTACCATCAGAAATGTTCAACAAAATATTACAATTATATTTTATTAATTTATAAGAAAAAATTACAATTAACAAATAACCGTTACAAAATCATCCCCTATTGAAGAGTTTTCATTGTAACTATCCCCTATTGTAAACTCGTTCTCTATATGTAAATTTACATATGTTTCATGCTTGAACTAGTGAACATCTTTTTGTAGGTAAATGGATTTTTTTTTCAAAGATGATGATGATTATAAAGAAGTGAAGTAGAAATAGCTTTTATATATTTTTGTTAGCTTGTTGCATTTTTTTTAGTTTGTCATATTTTTTTATTATTTTTTAAACATTTCAGTTCGTTTGAAACATTTGGTAACGTTTTTTTTGTTCATTGTAATTGTTTCTTATAAATTAATAAAGTATTTAGCAATAGTGAGTTGTCAACACTTTTTTTATAAAAATTGAGGGAAATTATAAAAAAGAGTACACAAATTTACATAGTTTAAGTTTAAGTCTGACATATAACATGATACATGTGTAAAATTTCATATGTAACATGTCTAGAAAACACATTTTATTATAATTTTGCATACAATGAGAAAATCATATTATATTAAAACATAGTACATATGCATGAACAATCAATTATGGAATCTTTTTTACTTTCACCCATGTACAAACAATTACTAATTTAAATATTCATATCCAACATAATAGTCCATTTACCCATGATTTTTTTTACTTTCTGCCAACTCTACAACCTTGTACTTTAAATTCTCTCCCTCTCTCACTTTTTCGATTCGTAAGACACGAATTGTTACATATGTAAAAACGTGTTATCGCGTGTTACATATGTATCATCAGGACATGTGAAACAAGCTAAACAAAAAAAATATAACAACCTAACAAAAAAATATATAACAACCTAATTATGTCGATCTGATGTCCGGGGAACAAGACTTATTGTTTAAAGGACTTCTCCTTCTTGACATTCATGATAATCATTTTTATCTCGACAATAAAATCTTTTCACCTATAAAGAAAACAAGTTCATCAGTTCTATACGTAAACGTTGCACATGCTATATAGACAAAATTAAGAAATGATTTAATTGTGAGCTACACATGTTACGTAAGTAAATTTATATACGTAACACTACACATTACATATGTAACTTTAAATAGATATCCAAAGGAATAATACATATGTAAAACGTGATAACATTAAAATAAACAAAAATATCCAAATGAATAATACATTTGTAAATTTACATACGTAACATGCTTAAAAAACATCACTGAGACGGCTTCCTAGTCAAAATCCAAGTGAATAATACATATGTAAATTTACGTACATAACATAATTTAAAAAAAAATCCTAATTTAAAAAAATGTATTAAATTTTTTATTTAAAAACATATGATTCTCTACATATGTAATATTCCTAATTTAAAAAAAACATATGTAAGGCAAACTGTTACATATGTAATGATAACAAGTACATGATACATATGTATTAAAAATAATGTACATGTTTATTGATATTAAAACAATTTATATGTGTCTTGATAAGCCATTACATATGTAGATATAAAAGGGTTAGCAAATAATAATGTTTCTTTGAAGGTAACAATAAATAATCACGTTTCTTTCTTTTTCACAATAAATAATGTACTTAAATTTTTGTTTAAAAACATATGATTCCCTACATATGTAATATTCTTAATTTAAAAAAAAACATATGTAAAGCAACGGAATAATCCAGATGATATTCATCCAAATTTGTTTGGGTATTTGGTTCCAAAGTCATTATATTAGATTGTTTGGATATTAAGCATACTGAAAATTTAAAAAGAAAAGATAGAAAATTGATTAACTTTTAAATAACCAAAACATATAAATAATTAGAAAAAAAATATAAATGTTTACATATGTAAGCATTATTGACTTTAATCTGGACCTTTGTTAATTACATAAAAAGAGACAGAATCTATATTTTCTAGCTTTACATATATCACATATAAAGACAAACAAATAATGTGAATGTATATAATGAGCCCGTGAATATAATTGTGGAAATATATGAAAATCTATAAATTGCAAAAAGAATATACGGGTATGTTAATGACAGTTACTATATAAATTACCCAATGATTCTAAAGTGTCAACATAATTGTGACTGTATGTATTACAGAATCGATGAAGACAAACTTTTTTTAAAAAATGCAATAAATGTAAATACAGAAAGAACATAACACAAAAAAATACCTTGGAAAGAATCAACAAGATGCGAGCAATCAACCTCAGGATCCTCGTTCGAAACCCGCAAGGAAAAGTCATCCATGGTGGAAGCTTAGATTTTTTTGGGGGGTTGAGAGAGGTAAGAAATGGAGAGAGATTAGTTGGTTGCAGAGTTGGCAATGGTGATGGCGAAGGTGGTAAGGGTGGTGGCATAGGTGGTAAAGATGGAGGTTGTAATGGTGGAGGTGGAAAGTGATGGTGGAGAGAGAGACTAGTGGTAGATGGTTGAAGAAGAAAAGGATAAAGGGAAGAGATGATGTGATGTGTATTGGGAGGTGATTTTTTTCTTGTCCAAAAATGCCCTTTTGAACTAAAAGACAAACAAAATGAACTAATTAAATTAAATGAAAATGCTAGAAAAAATGAGAACCATAGGATGAGATTGATCAATGGCCAAGAAATAGTTTTGAAAGTTTTCCTAACTCAAGATGGTTTGCATCTTACCCTTCCTCTATATATATATATATATATGGGAAAAGTGAATACGATGCTGTTAGGCATACAAGTTATATGCGAAACCATCAAAACTACGTAGTTTTGATTAAAACCAAATAAAAATAATAATAAAACAAAAATCTTTTTTATTCGCGTTTCTTTCCATGTAGCCTAAAAAATAGCCTTCACAAAACAACCGGCTGATGATATGATGATCTTCTACAATTGGCGCTAAGATTTACAGATTGTTTGTGACCTGGGCGATCTCCTCTTGAGACTTGAAGATGATGAAAACAATTAAAAGTTAAATTTTCTAGTTTCCTACGACCGAATTTTTCTCCCAGGTAATTTCTTTATCCTTTCCCAAATCCTCTTCTCAAGTCTTCTACATCCCTTGCTTATACCCTAATTCATCAATTTGGCGAATTCATACAACGATTTTTCTCTGGTATCACTTCATCAAGTTACATAGTAGTCTTCTATGTAATTAAAATTTGCTTTTTTTTCCCAGGTCTGTATACAATCCATTTTATAATTCAAGAAATTATCGAAATCGATCAGACCTTAATACTTGGCTTGATCGCTGATGGCATCCAATGACGAGGTTAGTATAATATGGATGATTCCTCATAATTTATTTATTCTTCATATCTTCTGGTACATGAATCAAGCCTATATATATATTCAACTTTTGTTGGCACAGGACATACACAACACAATGCAATTAGAAGTTCAGTCGAACGAGAAAAGTTTTGAAACAAGCTATATGGACAATGTTGATGCAAAAGGGTATTCTGTCATAAATGGTGATTTGGATGGTGAACCTGAGAAAACAAACGATGTAGACATAGATTTTGGGTTTGAGAAAGAAGATGTTAATGGTGTGGTGGGTAAGGTTTTCGATACTCCTGCTGATGCATATGATTTCTACAATCGTTATGCGTTTTTACATGGGTTTGGAATACGTATTTATTCAACTTTTAAAAATAAGACAACAAATGAGCCATACCGAAAAAAATATGTATGCAACAAAGAGGGTTTCAAAGATATGAAATGTAATAGTTCTAAAGGAGATGTTAAGAGACGTAGAGATTTAAGGACCGGATGTGAAGCATTTCTTCGGATTTCAAAAGGTAAAGATGAGAAATGGTTTGTGGATGCATTCAACGATTTACACAATCATGAGCTGATTATTACTCTGACCAAAGTAATGAAACACCGATCTCATGGGAAGTTTCATCGCTCATTGACCTGCAAAGCTCTAATGTCGGAACTTGGTCAATCTGGGTTAAAACCTTGTCAAATCAAAAAGGTCGTAAATACCATGAAAAGTCCATATGAAAATGATGTGACATCAAAACAATGTTCCGATATCTTAGTGGATCAGCGAAAACAATACAAAGGAAAGGAGTTTTATGGGCTTCTTAAACATTTTTTTGATAAATTAATAGAAGACAGTAACCTTTATTTTGTTGTGGATTTATTTGAAGATGGGTCTCCAAGAAATATCTTTTGGGCGGACGGTAGATCAAGGGACTCATATATAAAGTTTGGTGATGTTGTTGTGTTTGATGTCACGTACATGACTAACAAATTTATGATGCCATTTGCTCCATTTGTCGGGGTAAATCATCACGGTCAGTCCATACTTTTTGGTGGAGCATTACTAGAGAATGAAAAACAAGATACTTTTGAATGGTTATTTCAAAATTTCTTAAAGTGTATGTTTGAAAAGTATCCATCAGCAATAATCACTGATCAAGATAAAACTATTTGCAATGCAATAAAGACAGTTTTTCCTAAAACTAGACATCGTTATTGCTCATGGCATATGAAGAAACATGAGATCGAACATCTTCGGCCTCTTAAGGCTCGTTATAGTGACTTTGAAGAGTTATACAAACAGTGGGTAAAGAGTAATACGGTTGAAGAATTTGAAAACCGCTGGGAAATTTTATGTGGTAAATATGATTTTCAAAGTGGTAGTTGGATAATGGAGTTGTATAGTCAACGTAAATATTGGGCTAAAGCCTTCTTGAAAGATTGTTTTTTTGCCGGTATGACATCAAGCGGAAGAAGCGAGAGCATTCATTCATTTTTCGATGGATATGTAAATTCAAAGACCATGTTGAATGAGTTTGTAATACAATATGATAAAGCTGTTGAGTCTCGAAGAGCTGCCGAAGAAGATGAAGACTTCAAGACGATGAATTCCAAGCCAATTCTTTCTTCTGTTAATTTGATTGAGACAAAAGCAAGTTCGTGTTATACTAGAAACCTTTTTAATGTATTCAAGAAGGAATGGACCGAAGCTACCTTCAATTTAACTCATGAGACAATAAGCAAAAGTTCAGAAGAAATCATATATAAGGTTGGACAACTTGATATTGATAAAATATATTGGAGAAGTGTTAACTTCCATACCTCAGATAAGATAGATGTCACATGTTCATGTGCAAAGTTTGAAACTTATGGGATGTTATGCAAGCATATCTTATATGTCTTGAAGAAGAGACATGTTGACACCCTTCCTGATCACTATATTTTACCTAGGTGGACACTTGATGCTAGGTATAAGTCGGATAATTGCACTATTGGACTTGAAGACATACATAGTGGGAATGAAGTCAGTGCGTTAACTTTATGGTGTGTTCAATCAAACTTTAGAAAAGTGATCGAACAAGCAAGAGACTCTCCATCTGAGATAAAGAAACTGGATACCATCTTGTTGAAGTTTTTAGAAGAGCAAAAAATCCGAAAGAAGTCGAAACAGTTTGAGACTTCTTCACAAGTTTCTAACTTGCAAACTTCGCAAGTAAGCATGATGCCTCAAATTTCTATTCGTGATCCGCAAGTTCATACTAATACTAAAGGTCGTCCTAAAAGTGCAAATAAATTGAAATCTTTCCTAGAAGCGCCAAAAAAGAGAACTTGTTCTTACTGCAAGGAAGTGGGTCATTACATCACCGGATGTCCAAAAAAGAAGGTAAAATCTATCTTTATTAGTGATTAATTGTTTGTCCATATGGTACTAATATTCTGTTTTGCAGGCGGATGATTTACTACAAGAAAGAGAGGGATGATATGTGAACTGGGTTAAAGAATTGGCAATTTTGAAGAATTGTTAAGGTTGCACTTATCTGAGTAGTGTAGGTTTTAGTTAGTGAGATTCTGGAATTTTGCAAATATTCATACATGACATCTTTTATTTTTTAGCTTTTTGATTTTGTAAATGTTACAATGGTTTAGATGTATTAATAAATAAACTGGTAGCAAAATGAGTTCTGAAACTGTCTAAAAATGTTGATGTATGGATCTGCAGTCTTTTGGGCAAATTTGGATCAATGGTACAATGTGGAATGCTCATGTTGTTCCTAAAGTCAATATTGGTAAAGGTTATGAAATCTGCAGTCTTTTTGACCAAATTTGGGTCAATGGTACAAGGTGGAATGCTCTTGTCGTTCCATAAGTAAATATGGGTAAAAGTTATGAAATGGATAGATTGACGATACCGGTTGATGATAAAGTGATTCATTAATATTGTTGTTTAACTGATTCACAGATGGTTGTATTCTTGCCATGGATTTAAATACCAAGTACAGTGCATAAAAATGAAACATGCCAAAATAAATTGAATTAAAATGAATCATTTCAAATGCATCAAAATTAAGGATCCAGAGCGAAAGATGTCATTAAAAGTCAAAATATAGTGCATCAAATTGAATTGGGTAAATGCATACATTGAATTCAAGCCAATATTGTCACACATGTAACACCCAAAACATGTTTTGGGAAAACTATTAAAATATCTTCTATACATCACATAAATGCAATTTAACTTGGTCTACTCTTAATATTGCAAATTTGAAGCTTCTCTTTCCTGCATCAATCCTCTTTTTATCACCTTGAACCTTGACCGACCCACATCCTTTTTATGTATAGCAATGGATGGTGGTGCAACTCCTGATCGACTATTAACTCCAATCTCACCTCTAGGTTCATGGTAGGGGTGGTAGCAGTTTCAATGTATAACCTATACATAGTAGTCACCAAACCAACATATCAGTCATCAATTAAAATTTAATACATTGATTACCAAGCATGTAAGGGAAAAAAAAGATCGATGTTCAAAGCAGGCATATTTAAACATTTTTTAGCAACCATGTAAGAAGATAAAAAGCTAGAAGTTGATGACAACAAAATAAAAAGCTCAAAACTTCTATCATTATTTTCAAACTAACAACATCAAAGTAAATAGCTCTAAATTGAAGGCCCCAACCACTTATTACACCAATCATTCTCTTCAAACACTCTAGCATATTTGATCACCATCAAACTACCATATACACATGTAAATCCATACCTAATTCATACCTAAATTACCATGTCTCTAATAAGCATCTGTACATCATCAACCTACCACCCACTGCACTTTGACCCAAAACATTCATCCTGAAATTACAACCAGCATAATAAAAACAGATTCAACAATCAGAATTTTATACAAAATGAAATCATCCACAAGCTTTTAACCATCAGTTTCATACCGGTTAACATCCTATAGCCCCATCTTAACTCAACCAGTGTATCATGATGATTGGTTATTACATGATTATTGGTTATTACATGATGATTGGTTATTACATGATGACCTCATGTGTAATTTCAATTATGTAAACTTAATCAGTTGAACCTTCACGCTTTCTATTTAGATGCCAGAATTCAAAATTACTAATGAGATGCACTACATGTGCTTCATTAAAATTTAATACCTTTCTCGTTCGACTGAACTTCTAATTGCATTGTGTTGTGTATGTCCTGTGCCAACAAAAGTTGAATATATAGGCTTGATTCATGTACCAGAAGATATGAAGAATAAATAAATTGTGAGGAATCATCCAAATTATACTAACCTCGTCATTGGATGCCATCAGCGATCAAGCCAAGTATTAAGGCCTGATCGATTTCGATAATTTCTTGAATTATAAAAAGGATTGTATACAGACCTGGGAAAAAAAGCAAATTTTAATTACATAGAAGACTAATGTGTAACTTGATGAAGTGATACCAGAGAAGAATCGTTGTATGAATTCGCCAAATTGATGAATTAGGGTTTCGCATATAACTTGTATGCCTAACAGCATCATATTCACTTTTCCCTATATATATATATATATATATATATATATATAGCGTTCAATCGAGAACTAAAAAAATGCGAGAACTGTGAGGACTAATATCAACCACACATTTCTAAATTTATATTTTTTAATTATTTAATTATATATAAACAGTTAGAGGGCAAAATAGGAACATAAATATGAGTACAGTAATTTCATCCTGAAATCTCGTCCGAAATTCACGTTCAAAATCAAATTCAATTTTCAAATCAACTTTCAAATTAATAACTCACAAACCGACAAACATTAAATTTATGTTTCAAAATATTTAATAACTAAAGGTTAACCCGCGTTGCTGCGGTAATTAATATTAGCATTCAATATTAATTTTTTTAATGATAATAGCAAGTTCTACATATGACAACCTGATAACTGATCCGAACTTATAGCTATTTGATGGCTTTAAAGGGACAAAAAGAAATTGATATTCAATAAAAAGGGAGAATAAAAAGATGTCTGTGGACAAGTTGACCCAACCTCACTCATTTTAACGGGTGTTGTAACGGGTGGTGCACCTTTTAAATAATCGGCTCAAATTCAAAAATGATAACAAAATCATTACGGTAAATAAAAAGAAATAAAATTAAGTTCATCAAAGAAGAGGCAAAATTACTTATTTTCTAAGGGTAAACGTAAGGAAAATAAGCATGCGTCAATTATTTTAATCAAATATAAATAGGATGATAAAATTTTAAATTATTAATAGATTTAAATAGGATGTCCAAATCTTTAGAATAGCAAGTGTAAAAACACGAGGCATGAACCCACGCAATGCGGCGGGATCTCTATTGAGATGATAATGTAAAGATGTTAACTATTAAAAAAGTTAGTAGTTACAATGTAAAGTAGTTTTATAAGTTTAGTTGGTTTAGTATTGTGTTTGCTGCAGAACTTTACATACCATTGTCATATAAAAAACATGCGCAACCTAACTGTTATAACAAAAACATGATCCATCAAGACAGGAGCACGTCAGTTTGTATTCTGTGCAGAAACGGTCCATACAGCTGCATTTATCGATCCAAAAGAGAAATTCATATTTCTTTAATCGAACTTGTGTTTTCCTCTTTTCACTGCTTCATATTTCTCGTCTGTGTTGTAATGAGGAGCAATTATATTAGTTAATCATGACATAGATTATGACCTGGAAAAATTGCACAAACCAAAACAATATTAATGACATTTCTATATGCCTATGATGAGAGTATGTACCTTTAACTATCATAGTTCTTATATTAATTTTTAGTGAGCAGGTATTAAGCTCTAGTCTAATAATAGTTTAAACATGGATGAAATTCAGTAATCTTCTAGCTAATAAAATAAACAATAAGAGCATATTAGTTACAGTAATGTTTGAAATATTGATGTCTTCTATAGTGACTTGGATGTTCTAAACCACATTGGTAACACACTTATTTTTTATGTTTAAAAGCTAATAGGACTCGTTTCACTTGAAAATTACTTTGGAGTTTGGTTTACTTAATATCAGTTCAATTTTTTTTAAACAAAACGCATTTTTTTACCGAAACATGACACTTAAAATTTTTACAAACAGACAACAATACATAGGTTAAAAAGAAGTGTTAACTAATAATGACTTTGTTAACAACCTGACAATAGCATAATCATGAACAGAAACACTAACATATTGAAAAGATGTAACTGCAGATAAGTGCAACTATAGGTATGAAAGGGCAGTCAAAAGGTTTAACTTCCAGCATATTAATACATTAAAAGATACTCAATATCAGACACATTGGACCTGTCACATTCTAATCGACACGGATGTTATACAACCTAACCCAAACTCAAACCATAAAGGAACACGAAAATCATGTGACATACATGAGTCCTAAAACAATATGAAAATTTATACATTATCATGAACATGACTTATTACCACAGAACGCAAAATAAAGGTCTATGAAACAAAGATGTATCCTATACCAAACACCAACTCATCTACAATCTGTTTTGTGACGTTGATCTTTTTTACAGTTATAATAACATAAACTTTGTTGTGAATATATGGACTTTAGACATCATAAATCAGTTATGAAAAAGGTATTGTTGTACCTGGGAAGTCACGATTATGCTTTCTGGACTGTTTTGTTGCTTGAGTTGACGGAGTGATGTTTGGTGTTGCAGTTAATCTAAGTGTTTGGTTTTGTCTCTTCTTAATCCCTGTCACTGCTTGAACAACTGCATAATCATTTGTTTTCAGTTGAATATGAAAAATTTTAGTGACTCATATCATATCTGTAATCAGGGGTGGGAATATTGTTACAGTAAAAGTATACTAAATAAGAAGGTTTCTAATAAATCTAACACATAATATAATATACCTATGCAGTAACAAAAGTAAACAAAAAAAATTATGATACTAATCTAGGAAATAAGAATTAGAACATAAACCAAAAGTTACTTAGAAAATTGAAGTTACCTGTTAGTGGACGTAAAATTCTTTGCGGCACCTATGCAAGCAAACCTTTAGAAATGAAAAAATCTTTAATATAAATATAAAATCTTTAATACAAAAAGACTACAAAATGACATTAAAACTAAAATGATAAAAAAAACTAAAAAATTGATACATAAACGCAACGATGTGAAGCTATAAAGAATGAAACCTAAAAAAAAGAAAAAAAGAGAAAAAAGAAAAAGAAAAAAAAGTAAGACAAACAACCACTTTACGGCAAATACACCAATGCCTAAGAAAACAAATTCTCTTATGTATTATTAGAGAAGAATTTACTATTGTTGTCACCTTGTTTTTACCTCTCTGCTATGTATTATTAGAGATGATTTTACTATTGTTGTGTACTTGTTTTTACCTCTCTAGTATGTATTATTATAGATGATTTTACTATTGTTGTCTACCTGTATTTACCCCTCCGCTATCTAGATAAATCATTAGCACAATGAAGAAACAATGGGGCTGGGTAGCTCCTGTATTAGCAAATGGTGATTCTGCCAATGGTCAATCAACAATTAGTCAAAGTTCCTATCTCCTATTCAAGTATAGATATGTTCAAATAATCTACAGTTGATGACAATTTTAAACTGAGTTATCTAATATTCACTTTACTTGCATTGATTTTTAGAGTTTGTAGTCACAACATAAGAGAATTAAGAACTGTTGACCCTTTTAGCAATGAAAACTTATAAATACTTTTCTTTGGAAAAAAATACCCAAACATTGAGCTTAAATGTAAACTTTTCATTCTTGAAAAGTTAGTTTATATGTATTCAAAACACAGAGCATGTTAGCAGTTAATAACTATATCTTGCTTCTAGAATAGATTATAGATTATTATCATAATAGAGCTTATATATCAAAGTATTAACAAACATTAGCAATATTAAGTCTGCAAATGAGACTAAGAATGAACAAAGAAATGTGTAAAGGGGAAGATGAGTGATTGTGCAAAGTGTACATGTATCATGAGCTTAAACTTTGCTTCTTTTATGTAATGAAGTCCAGGAAATAGACATATCAACTACTAAACAAAAAGGTGAAGAGGTCCAAGAAATCACCACAAAATCCAAATAAAAAACACAGCCCCATGTTAACTGTTTACATTCTATTTTTCACAATCTATGGAGATCAAATACGGAAATTTCAACGAATTGAACAACTAAACAAAATCCTAAACACCAAATTTGTAAAATCAAGTGTGTCTTAGATAATGAGATGCAGATCCAAATTAGGGTTTTTAGCACGATCTATCAAAAACAAAACCCTAAACATTGAATTCGTCAAATCAAGTGGGTTCCGGATCATAAAATTCAAATCCAAATTAAGGCCTGGAGATTGATGTTTTACCTTATGCGATTGTTGAGTGTATGGAGTGAAAGTTCACGTAGTGGCACGTTAGTAGGGACCAAACCCTGGATCACGACGTCATACAAATCATTTTCTTAAAATTAACGTAAAAGAATGGGGATACAGATGAATACCGGTTTGTAATTCCCAACCACCAACGATCTTCGCCGCCGTCTCAAGTCCTAACCACCAACGATCGTCGTCGCCGTCTCAAGTCCCAACTACCAACGATTTTCGCCGCCACGTCACAGCCACCAACGTTCATCGCCCCGTCTTTAAGAGCCCCTTTCTCCGATGAAACGAAGTTCGTCTGAGAACACGTAGGGAGACTGGGAGAGAGAGTGCAAGTAAAGAAAATTCTGGACTCAAAAAGTTTCTTTCAAAATAGGAATCATGGGCAACTGCTTTTTAAGAGGAGCAAAAAAAAAATTACGACCTGAAGATTCGAACCTAGGCCAACACAACAACCGAAGAACACTACCAACTGGGCTGCAACGGAAACTGAATAATCTTTCAACAACAATATATATAGAGAGTATAAGGTTCTTTAAAAAAAATGGCACAACTCCATAGGTGAAGTTGTCATTTGTATATATATATACAATTATATATGTAAAGGAACTGTTGAATTCACAAACAAAACAATAAAATTTATTTTAAATTTCAACGTAATTCAATTTCCAAATTAATTTGTTCACAAACAAACAGTAAATTCATGTTTTAAATTATTTGATTATATATGCATTTTTTTTTGAACGGCCAACGAAATTATTATTAACAAAAACGACTACCAAGGCAGTAGTCAAAAGATTACACCAAAAAGTTTAAACGTAAATTACATAATATTAAATTGACACCAGTCCCGCCATCGTAGACCCAATTTTGATCTGTTCTTGATCCAAAAGTATCCCAGCTCCTTGATGCCACTGATCACTTTCTCCAACGATACCGGGCCATGATTAAAGATAGCATCGTTCCTCGTTTTCCATAGGACCCATACCGCCGTGTATATCACAACCTGAAATGCCTTTTTTCGAGCAGCATTGCCACTAATATATGCATATTAACTTTCAAATTCATACACAAACTATAAATTCATCATAAATTTAACTTTTTAACGCCAGGTTCAACTTAAATTCACAAGCTAAATTAAAATTTTTATAATTTTGCGATTTTATATCCCAAAAATAATAATAATTATTATAATAAGGTGGTTTTCTAAAAAAAAAATTAACATGTTAGATTTATTTTTGAGTTATATTAAATAACTTTATAGTATCTTAATGAAATATGTATTTTTTCATTAATGCATTTAATCTTTATTTGTACTAATGCATATAAAACTTGTATGTCTTAATACACACTTCAAAAGACTTGCTACAAGTTCATATATACACTGATGCATATGAACTATCATTTCCATAAAATTCAAGAATATAATAAATGAAGATACAAAGCAACGCTAAAATTGTAATCAATTTCTCTTTAACAGCGATGCGAAAGATGGATAATTACATGGAGTATATTACAAATTAAAACACCATACAAGGTAAAAGGCCAAGCAGAAAAGAATAAAATAAACAAGAGCACCAAAACATATCATATGACTTTGAATATAAAACTCCTACGGACTATTACCTGATTCACCTGAACACAAGTAGAAAGACAATTAGTATATTGAAATTGTAATATTTAACAATAAATAGTACATTGCATAGATTTAATGAGTTATAACCTATAAGTGTCAGAGATCTAAAGTTGATGGATTGTCATAGTACATTCAAATTAAGAGGATATCAATTCAAAATTGTGCATATATGCATAACAAAAAAAATGCATATATATGCATACATGCATATGTGCATATAAATGTTTTGTTATTTCCATGGGGGCCAAAACAAGTAAAATTCATAATACTTGCAGGTTTTATATCCAATTATCCATCCAATTTATACTACGTCCAACCAGAAATGCACCTGAATGCATGAGACGTATTTATTTGCTCAATGCAATTCAAAGTTAGGATATAGGGTCGAAAAGATTATACAAGACTTGAACTACAAATATTCAAACCCTAAACGTGGAGTCCAAATGCTCATATTGCTAAATCAATTTTAGTACGAGATGAAGCCAAATGATACATTATAATATATATATACAACAGGAAGCTTCAACAAGTTGAGAAGAAATCATACCCTGAATTGATTCTTTAGCCTCTGCTTCATTGTTCCTTTGGCTCCCTATCAAATCAAGCTCAATAATCAACTTCCAAACAACACAAACAATTATAAATAACTGATAAAAGAGAATAATTGTGGGATACCACATCATTATCATCCAACTATTGTTCATAGAATTGAAGATGCAAATTGTCCGATAGAGTCTACTCCCCTATGAAACAGAAATCAAAAGAAAAATAAACAAATCGGCAGTTGGTCCCAGAGTGGCGGTGGACGAACAGAAGTGCACTAATAGCGATGGACGTCGTTGGATTACATCTCAATATACTCCGTCACGATTACTAGAGAACCAGTGTGTGGAAACAAGTGATTAGATCGAAGAACGTTACCGGAATAGGGGTTTCTAGGTTTCCATCAAGGGATTCCATGAAAATCTATGCGATTAGATTAACTGCATAGTAGTTGGGCTTTGGATTGAGTTAATTGAAACGAGGGTTTAATATATGGCGCGATATGTATGGTATGCATACAAAAGCCTGTGATGAAGAAGGTGAAAAGGTGGTGAACGATTTAGAGAATGGAGGTGGCCAGAGGCCGAGTTCGACGAGAAAAAAAGTGCCGTCGGAGTTGGCCGGCTCCCCTCCCTCTCGATTTCTCTCTAAAATAGTGTGTGGACCAGGTTTTTTCTAAATAGATTAATTTTAAACATACGGTTATCACCTACAATTTAGGAATTCCGAAACTGAATTTGCTTATAATTACATTCCTGCCCTTAATTTTTAAAATTAATATAATATAACCACAAATAAAACATGTGGTCCAGAATGGTTCTCGCAGTTCTCGTATTTTTTTAGTTCTCGATTGAGCGTCTACCTATATATATATATATGTATGTATATATATATATATTAGCATAAAATCAGTTTATCTGATGTCAGTTTTGGTCTAACTTTACCATCCTTCTTTTTACCACGAAGAGAAGGTTTCCATGATTCTTACTGACAAATCATTTTAATATGTGCTTCCTATCTTATCAAAGATATGCACCACTTTTAGTTTTTATAGAAAAATTATATTTAGTGTGGCCCATCCTTCTGTGTCTGCTCATGTACCTCAACATCATCACCTCTGCTACCTCTAGCTCACGTGTGCTTGTGACTTCTTGATGGCCTAGAAATTAAGTCCGTATAACATAGCAGGTCGAACTACAACCCAATAAAAAACTTTCCCTTTAATACTGTTGGAAATCTCTCGTCACACATTACTCATGTGGCTGCTTTTCACTTGGATCAACCCGTCTAAACGTGGTGGGTTACATCACTATCTATGTCACCATTACTTTGAATAAATGACCCCAAATCTTAAAATTGGTTGTTTATGGGACAATTAGGCCTTTGATACTGATTTAGGTGTCCTCATCGCTTTCACCATTGAAATTACAACGAAGGTACTCGATTTTAGAGGGAGTTATCTTTAAGCCCTTGTGTTCCAAGGCCACTAGCCACTCATCTAGTCTCTCATTCAGCCTCGATTTACTCTCCACCTCTTAAATAATTACACATCTCCATTATCACACAACCACAATTCACACTATCACTCAACCACTACACACTTTTTTCACCATCACACCACATTATGACACAGTTTCACCTTTTTAGACATATTCAAACCGAGCCATATCAAGTGATACGGCCCCAATCACTCTAATCATACTGGAGTTGCTTTTTATCTTCAATCTGACAAGCGGTAAATATTGTGTATTTCTGCTAGATTTAGATCTCCTTTTTAGGTGATATGAAAATATTCCAAATTATTTTTTATTTTTTTAAAATTTATAGTAACTTATAAGTAACTTACGAATTTAATTTTGTGTTATTAAAAATATTTAAACCTTAATAATTTAATTTGTAAAAATGGAAAATAAAGTTTCTCTAATATTGTATATTTCTGATGGGTTTAGGTACCTTTTTAAGTGATTTGAAAATATTCCAAATTAAATTTTTATTTTTTATTAACATATACATAACTTATGAAATTGATAGTATTAATCATTTAAGTAATTTTATTAATATATAAAATTGTAATAAAAATAAATTAATAAGTGTTTTAAAACGTACTCCTTAGTGTGTAATACACCCCATTGTAATAAAAATCAGTTAAAATTTGATTTTGTTTTGGATAACTAAGCTTCGTTTAAAGTTTATTAGGTATTTTTTAAGAAGAGGGTGATATGGCTCATATCGAGGTGGGGATG
Source organism: Deinandra increscens subsp. villosa (assembly GCA_039602395.1). NCBI lineage: Eukaryota > Viridiplantae > Streptophyta > Magnoliopsida > Asterales > Asteraceae > Deinandra > Deinandra increscens. Next base: position 16,937 of record JBCNJP010010924.1, read on the forward strand.
ACCACCTCCTTTATTTGTATGGGTCCTTCGATATGGGTCTTATAAAATAATATGCTCCATATTGTCTTTCTAATTTATTCTATAAATCTTAATTTATGCTCAATAAGATCCGTATCATATAATATGTGTTATATTGCTCATCCGTACTGGAGAATTGGATCATAAATCATCAGAAATTATGATGTTTTTTTTTATCTTAATATGCCATATCATATGATATGGTTCATTCCGACATGGATTTTTTTATTATTTCATGCTAAACATTCTTCTAATTCAGTACGAGATTTTGACAAACTTTAATATGCCACCTATCATGTGATATGCCCCATATTGAGGGTGTAAGTTAAGAATAGGGGGTGTAGGATTAGAATTTCTGTTATTTTAAGGGAAAACTACATGTTTAGCCGTCAATAAGATAGCCATTGATTACTGAGTTTTTATTTTTTTTATTTTTATGTAATAGCCATTGAATATCTTTTAACTTGAAGATACTCTTTAAAAAAAATCATTGATAGAATATCGTTTATGTGCTAATGATTTTGTCTTCATATGAGGTTTAAGAGATTATATTAAAAAGAGGTATTATTTGTTGTTAAATTATAACTTTTATAAAGATTGAAGTTACTTTATTTAAATAAAAATAATTTTTGTAAATAGTTTAACATATAATATTTTATCTGAAAACTAAAAATTTATTTGTAATCAAATTATTTTGACGTTTTTATTTTTTTCTAAAGTTTATATTTACGTCCTTAAAAGTTACATATTTACTTTAACTAGTTGTAATGTTCGTCACGCGTTGCAATGCGGGTAGTTGGAAATAAAGGTTCACCACCCGAATTAACGCGCCATACAATTCTATATTGGGTGCGGTGGCCCATTGTCATATACAAGAATAAAGGCGTGACCCATTCAGGCCTGTTATCTAGTGTTGCCCTTGAAGTTTTGTCTATAAAGACATTGTAACTTGTAACTTTCTTCCTTGAGCACAACTAATATAAGGAATCCCTAGTTAGCCCGTGAACATAGGTCAGTTTAGACCGAACCACGTTAAATCTCGTGTTCTCACTCTCTTATTAGCATGTGTGAGTGTGATTCGTGATCAGGGTGTTCAACAGGTTCATATATATACCCCTAACAACTGGGGTCTAGAGCCTTGGGTTCGTGGTTGCACAAGATCAGACCGAGTTATACTCATTTTGACTCTGGTGGTCAGATCTATTCTAGATCTGAACAGATCTCGATTGTGAGAGCGAAGAATCTACAGATCTGGAAGTTCGAGTTGTCGACGCGTTCAGATCTATTCCAGATCTCGAGAAGGAAAGAAGGTCGGTGTGTTGATACATGCAGATGGCAAGATGCTGGATCCGACAAAGACTTAGAAGAAATCAAGAAATTCAGAAAAACCCTAGTAGCTGAACCGCATCTGAACCTTGGGCGAACTAGCAGCCGAATTGCCAGTTCGGACAAGTCGCAGTTCGGATGATCGGGCACTTTATATATAGTGTGTTAGGCTAGAATTTTTGGAAACGTTTTGCTTAAGTGTGTGTTATCAAAGGTGTTTTGCTCTGAGTCTTTGTACATCTGTTTTTGAGTGAAATCAAAGATTGAGTTTATTTACCTTACGTTTGTTTGTTTTGTTTACATGAATGACATGAGTTGATCACGGTCCACCGTAACACGCTCTTTCAAGTGGTATCAGAGCTTTCTGGTGCTGCTCAGCTCTGTTTTAGTCATTTGTGTTGATAAACAAAGTGTTTTTGGAGTTTTTCATCTCTAAAACGTTCATTCTCAAAATTCCGATCATTTCTTCGTACTTTACACTTCAAAATGTTCATATTCAAGTCTTACAGTTTTGTTTAATCATTTCGTTGCTAAAATTTTTTGTTTTCTGAGAGCTCATGAGTTTGCCAAATAACTGTCATCTGAACCGTGAGTTTGCCTGAAATAACCGCTCCGAACCGACAGTTCGGGTGTAATTCGTATCCTTTTCGTCTAATATTCTAGTTCGGGTTGTGTTCAGATGGAGTTCGTCTGAAGTTCGACTGGAGTTCAGACAGGGTTTGGACACTGTTCACTGTGCTTGAGTTCGGAAGGAGTTTGTTTAAAGTTTAAGTTTGGTTATAGTTCGGATAAGGTTAGGAGGTCTACGATTCGTGCTTAGTTCGCCTGGTTTTTCAGTTCGTCTCTAGTTCGGTAGCCGTTCGGACAACTGTTTTAGTTCGGTGCAGTTCGGATAAACAGTAAATTCAAGATTTTCAAAATGTCGGAACTACAAGCTTTTGCAGCGATCCAATCGGATGCAAATTCTGTGAAACTATGGTAATGAGATTGGGACAAGCCAAAAGGTTCCCAAGTTGTTCAAACTTGAAGACTACCATAACTGGAAGAAAAGATTTGAAGCATATGTT
>JBCNJP010010927.1:0-19343 GCA_039602395.1 Deinandra increscens subsp. villosa
ACATCCTCCACAAATTCATTGATGCAAATAATATTGAGTAACCATCGATATTCAACTTGCTCACAGAGATAACATTCTTCTTGATGCTAGGCACATGGAAAACATCTTCCAGGGTAAGGGTACATCTTGTAGACACTTCTAATTCTACAGTCCCGGTCCCAATCGCCTTTCGTTTAGTGCCATCTAACATCATTATGCGATTTTTATAGCACGATATTCCTTACAGGAATAACGATTAGAGCATGCATGAATTGTTGCTCCAGACATTATGAACCACCCTCGGCAGGCAATCACTCGAGTCATTCCTGACATTGAAGGAGTGAATCCTAAGATATTTTCATGAGTCCTATCTTGAGGTACTCCCTCAGTGGAACTCCACGTACTTATCTCTTCACGACCTCGTTTCATTTTAAACAAATCTGCTCAAAGCAACAACACCAAGTTGTTATACATCTATATTTTATACAGATATACTTTAATTAAATAAATTTGAAAACAACACCAAGTTGTTTTTCTTAATTGCTATTTCTCACAAGATTAGCAATGACATTCAATGAATTTTAACACCTTGTTAAATTCTTGTGATGACCCGTTACAAGGGTTGTAAACATAATAGACCAAAACCCTTTTATTAATAAATAATAATAAAATATTAAATTATCAACGTTCATCACCATCTCATCAAGACACGTTCTTAATTACATCATCAAGCACGTTCTTAATTACATCATCAAGACACGCTCTTAATTCCATCATCAAGACACGTTCTTAATTCCATCATCAAGACACGTTCTATATTACAAATTTGCATAAAGTTCAGTTTAAAAACATCGTCCACTATAACATTCACGTTGGACAATAATCTTTATAAATCATTTACACGTTTGGTATAAATTGTCCAAATGCAAAACACACGTTTGAGCCATGACCGACCAAAATTGGAGATAAAAACATTTTAAACAAATTGTGTTAAATCACACAATATGTGATTTAAAAACATTCTCCAATAACATTCATAAAACGTTTTTATACCAGAATAAACATATATCAAGAAACAATGATTGTTTCAACAATCTAAGAATCTGTTTAAGTTTGTTGGAATTTATGCGTAAAACAATTATGACAATCGTTACACAAGCAGAAGCATAATATAAGAATACAAAATAAATTGACGATCTAACCAAATAGATGACGCAGTGAACCGTATGACGAACTGATGGCTGGAACGATCCATGAAAGTAGAAAACAAGAAAAACGAGGAACCGGGCTTGTGTTTGACATAATTCCCTTAAACAGATTCGCCGTCTGTTCCCAGGGTACACCGGTACGAAGCAGCGTGTACTGCCGGACAAGATGATCTGCCTGAAACGAAATTGTATGATAGTTGCTGAGACGAACGAAACGAATCTGCTGCAGACAGATTCTTGAATATGTGTTTGTGGATCTTAGTGCGCTTTCGTGTGCACTCCATCTCCTCCCAAAACCGTGTATATATAATACACAAAATTAATGTGCATTATGGACATTAATGATCTACATCAATGACCATTAACCAGTTGGAAGTCAAAAGATTTTTCAGGTTTTGAAAAACAAAAAGTCCCTTCTAAAATCCGCTCAAAACAAAAACCCGACTGGAACGGACCTACATTCGTGTCCGCAGGTCGCACGGGCATGAGTTTAGAATTTCGACCCACATAGCGAGGATTCGCACCCCCCCCCCCCACCCGCACCCCCGCGCAAGGGTATAAGCCAGAGTAAAACATGACACATGATTTATTCAAGGCTTTGAGGGTTATCCTTATAAACTAGAAGAACTTTTGTTCACCCACCAATGTGGGATAGGATGCACCACATTCCTAAACTTGTACCAAAAAATTCTTTGAGATTAGCATCTCATTCACACACCCTTTTTCCAACATATATATATATATATATATAGGAAAGGGTTCCGTGTAGACCCCTTAAATTTTGTAGACCCCGTAGACCCCTATAAAACTCAATAAAAATAAAACTCAGTGTTGTAAATTTGGTTTTTTTTTATTACGATAAGCTTTTAAGAACAAAAAAAATAAATAAATAAATTAAAAAAACAAAAAACATTAAAAATCGAACATTTTAAGACAATGAGTTTTAAAATAATGAGTTTTAAACGCAACACTGAGTTTTATTGAGTTTATTGAGTTTTAAACTCATTGATTTTTAAAACTCATTGTCTTAAAATGTTCAATTTTTAATGTTTTTCGTTTTTCTTTTTTTTTAATTGTCTTTTTTGTTCTTAAAAGCTTATCGCAAATAAAAAAAACTAAATTAACAAAACTGAGTTTTATTTTTAGTGAGTTTTAATGAGTTTTATAAGGGGTCTACGGGGTCTACAAAAAATAAGGGCTCTACACGAATCTTTTACCTATATATATATATATATACTAGTTTTTGATACCCGTGCGACGCACGGGGGGTTTTAAAAAACGAATACAAAATTTAACATGTTATAAAAATGTAATTCGATAATTAGAATTAAAGAAAAAAAATTAACATTCAACAATATAAAAAGTTATAAATTTGAAAAAAAAAGTATTCATATCCTCATTTATTATAAATCAATTTCAATTAATTTCAGTTTTTAAATTAGTATATGAGATATGCATTTAATGTCAATTACTTTGTTAACAAATTAGTTAATGACTTTGTCAATTATTGAAACCAATTAAAAAAATATAAGGCAAAACATTTGAGCGGAAAAATGAAAAAAAAGATTGTTTTGGTGATGCCATGTGGCATTCAATCTTTTCATATATATTATATATATATATATATATATATATATATATATATATATATATATATAGGGAAGGGTTTCGTGTAGACCCCTTAAATTTTGTAGACCCCGTAGACCCCTATAAAACTCAATAAAAATAAAACTTAGTGTTGTAAATTTGATTTTCTTTATTACGATAAGCTTTTAAGAACCAAAAAAATAAATAAATAAATTAAAAAAAACCAAAAAACATTAAAAATCAAATATTTTAAGACAATGAGTTTTAAAATAATGAGTTTTAAACGCAACACAGAGTTTTATTGAGTTTATTGAGTTTTAAACTCATTGATTTTAAAACTTATTGTCTTAAAATGTTTAATTTTTAATGTTTTTCGTTTTTCTTTTTTTTTAATTGTCTTTTTTTGTTCTTAAAAGCTTATCGCAAATAAAAAAACTAAATTAACAAAACTGAGTTTTATTTTTAGTGAGTTTTAATGAGTTTTATTGAGTTTTATAAGGGGTCTACGGGGTCTACAAAAAATAAGGGGTCTACATGGATCTTTTACCCTATATATATATATATATAGGGTAAGGATATATTGAAAACCCACTTGAGTTGGAAAAACCATGGAAACTCTTCAAAAACGAGGCCAAAAAGTTTTTTTTTTTTTCAAAATTTTTTTAGTGATTCTTTGCCTTATATCGATCCCCATGGTGAAAAAAAATCAAAAAACCGCCTAGGGGTTTTTTTTAAAAAAAATTCCCAAAATCTGGAATTTTTCACGTTACATATGTGAAAAAAGCCCAGTTACATATGTAAATTTCGCTTCTTACGTATGTAAATAAAACACTAATTATTTTTTATAAAAATATTTCCTAGGCGCTTTTTTGATTTTTTTTCACCAAAAGTATTAAAATGGGATGTAGAATGTATAAAAAAATATATGAAAATAAAAACACGATTTTTTACCCCCGTTTTGGCCGAGATACTAAGTATATGCAAAAAAAACGATTTTTTGAGAATTTTTTAAAAAAAATCGAGTAGGCGTTTTTTAGATTTTTTTCAATAAAGGAGAGCTCTATAACATAGAGAACCACCATAAAAAAATTTAGAAAAAAAAACGAATTTTTTACCCCTTTTTTGAACAGTTTTCATGGTTTTTCCAACTGAAGTGGGTTTCATTTTATCCTTTCTCTCTCTCTCTATATATATATATATACACGTAAATATATATATTCTAACATAAAGATCATATATATGTTTTACAACTCGTTGTCATAAAAAAAACTGTTCAACCGAACGTGTTTACCAATTAAACTTCTCTTTTTGAAAATGAGAACGCCATGAAATGCATGTCACAGAAAGACCTTCTTACCCGCTAAATGCATACAATAATCAAAAAGCAAGATGAAAGGGTGATGCATTACAGGTTAATTTTTTATCATATTAAATTGTCTTCTTTGACAAATAACCATTTCATATTCAAACTCCACTCGATCTTTATGTAATTCTTCACATTCATACGACTTTTTCTAAAATAAACATATTTCTGTTAAATGGACGGTAATTATTAACATATGATTCCCAATCGTTTTCGTGACATATTTGTCTTGTTTTTTAGTCAACATAGTTTTATGGTGTGAGCCAGGGTCCTTCTTAAGTGTTAATGGTTGAAAAGTAATTAGTCGTAAGGGTAAATGCAATTTGTTCTCGAGGTATTGCTTTCTCTAAGTGCCCATATATAAAAAGTTGACTAGCTTACCATGCATTGACTTTAGAAAAGCACAAACAAACAAATCAAACCAAAGTCTTCATAGATCTATGTCGATGTCTTTTTTGAGATAATTTAATAGTCTTAGATCAAACTTTAGAATTATATTTATTCCAAATGTAAAATATGTATATATATATATATCTATATTTATATCTATATCTATATCTATATATCTATATATCTATATATATATATATATATATAATAAAAGAATTGTTTTTGGCACAACAATTTACCATGTGGCATCATCACATTCATCCTTAACAAGTTTTCCCACTAATAAACATTCACAAGCGGATCTTCTAATTTTGGATATATATATCCACTATTTATTTATTGTAGCGGATCTTCTAATTTTATAAAATATATATCCACTATTTATTTATTGTCTTCTAAATTATTTAATAACCAATTATTTAATTATTTAATTTAATATATAATATAGTTTATTAAGTTACATCTATCTATACTCTATATTATATAATAAACAAAAAGTTTGGTCATAGTTTAATTAATAAAAAAGAAACTTGATATCACCACAAAATTTTGAATTAACCGTGTAACATACGGGGATAAAAACTAGTGTGTGTGTGTGTGTGTGTATGTATATATGTATATATATATATATATATATATATATATATATATATAGGGTGTGGAACTATTAATAACCTTTGTTTGGAGCATAACCAAATAACCCATTTGAACCACCAAAATTATGACAAGTGTCCCTTTCCCTCCTTTTCCAGAAAGGGTATTTTAGTCATTTAACTCAACCAATAAAGTACCCTCTCCATTTTAAAACGGCTATAACTTTTTTATCCGATGTCGATTTTTTATAAAAAAAATACCGTTGGACTCGTCGCATTTTTATCTTTAATTCAGATGTGGTCCCGACATTTTTTGAAACTTTTTTCCAAACGTTCGTACTGACATGTAATGTTACAAAAAGTAGCACTGATGTCTTTTTTAGGTAACACCGGTGCTTTTTTGTGTAGCATTGATGTTAATACGGACGTTTGGAAAAAAAACCTTCGAAAAAAGTCGGGAGCTCATTCGAATTAAGAATAATAAAGCAACGAGTCCAATGGTATAATTTTTATAAAAAACGACTTCGGATAAAAAAGTTATAAGCGTTTTAAAAATGAAGGGGTACTTTTTCTTTTGGGTAAACTACTCTTATACCCTTTCTGTTAGAAGAAAAAAAAAGAGAAAAAAAAGAGTGACACATGTCAATAATCCATAGCACCTGTTTTTTCATCAAGCCACTAGGATGTGGTTATTTGGTTATCTCTTTTAACATTGTTATTAATTGTTCTCATTCCTATATATATATATATATATATATATATATATATATATATATATATATATATATATATATAGGGAAAAGCTCATTGTAGACACCCCTATAAGTGTAGACAGGTAGACACCCTTTTTCACCGTTAGATCTCTTGATCTAATGGTTGTGATTAATTTTTTTTTCTTTTTTTCTTTTTTCTCATTAATTAGAAACTTTCACATGTGAAAAAGAGATATTTCACATGCGAAAGTGTCTACAATGAAGATGAAAACCCACTTTAGATGTGAAAACCTGAAAACCCTAATGTCTCATTGAAAAAAAAATATGAAAAAAAATATAAAAAAATACTAGATTGTATAATATCGAATTTTTAGTTCAAGGCTAAAAATGGTTAAGAAATCATGGATAGTTTTTTTTAAATAAATTTCCGATAAAAAATACTTATTTTCCGTTCTCGGAAATTTACATATGTAAAAAAAACCTGGTGAATTTACATATGTATAAGAAAAAAACTGGGTGATTTACGTATGTAAAAAAGGAAAAAAAAAACGTTTTAAAAAAATTATAAAAATATCCTCTAGGCGGTTTTTTATTTTTTTCATCAAAATTAATAAAAATGCACGTAAAATCCATCTCAAAAATAAAAACAATTTTTTTATTTTTTATTTTTTTACATATGTAAAAAAAGGGTTTTCAAGGTTTTTACAACAAAAGTGGGTTTTCACTACATCGTTTCCCTATATATATATATATATATATATATATATATATATATATATGAGAGAGAGAGAGATAGGGTGAGGTTCATTGTAGACACTTTCGCATTTGAAATAGCTGTTTTTCACATGTGATTCACATGTGAAAGTTTCTGATTAATGAGAAAAAAGAAAAGAAGAAAAAAGAAAATTAATCACAACATTAGATTAAAAGATCTAATGGTGAAAGAAGGTGTCTACATGGACACATAAAAATTGGAACATGCTCTTACCTTTCATTGGGGAAGGAGATAACTTAGAACTAAAACACATTCACAATGATGATGACATAGAAGACTGTGACACAGACCCAGGTTCAGCACCTTCAATCGACAGCACACATAGAGACTTCTAGAGATGACGTCATCTATGACGTACTCAACCAATAAACAGACAAGATGGACAGGCAATATGGCAAATCAAATTATGACTCTTATCCAGACAGCATCTATCTACTTTAAGTCATTTTTAAGCATCTTCTTTTTCAGTTTTGTTTGTTTCTTTCTTTAATCCCCTACCGTAGATTTAATTTGTCAAGATCATTGTATAGCATAGTTGTTTGCCTATAAATGTAACATCCCAACTCTCTTATATGATTCTTTTAAATAAAATATGTTTTGTTTGTGTGGGAAGGGTCGGGCTTGCGTGGGTAGCAAGCGCATCCCGACGGGTTTAGTAAAATACCATCATAGCTAATAAGTTGTGTTTTGGTGACTAGATGAAATTTTATTAAAGTTGGAGGTTATATGGGTAAATATAAAAGCTTAGTCATGAATTAAATAAGATAGTGAAGTGAGGGGACTAAATGTGTAACATTTAGTTAAAACAAAACAAAAAGAAAATCTGGGATTTCTCCCAGATGTGGATCGCGAACAGGGAGAAAGGAGAGGGGAGAAACTAGGGTTCTAGCTCAAACCCACCTCAAATCTGTGAGTTTTGTGAAAATTCGAAGGTGTGGGGCTGAAATTCGACTAAGGAGGGAGTCTAGACTGCGATTTTAGCATTCATTCCGGATTCCTCACATCAAGTAAGTGTGTTTGAGGTTAATTGATTTTATGGAAAATCAATGATAGATCAAATTGGTGTTAAAAGATGTTATGTAGGGACTTGTGTGCCAATTTGATGCATGATTCTACCCCTGCATGTTTGAATTTGTCTTGATGGTTAGTAAGATGGTAATGAGGTTAAAAACCTACCTCATGTAAATCGAAATTTAAGGTTAGATAGGAGTTTGGGTTGGATTCTAGATCATAAAAGCTTGATTCTTACGCAAGATTAGCAATTTTTCATGAAATTTGATGAATGTATGCATTTATAGTCAAAGATGGATAAAATAGTATAAAGAAATATTACTTACAAGTAAGAATGATAATTGTGCACTCTAGGTGTTCGATGAAATGCCTAGGTGAAGATTTATTAGCCTTAAGACATGAACTATTGCATAAATTAAAGTGTTGTGTGATGTAACAAGAAGTTTGTGTATGTGTTCTTGATAAGAGTCTAGAAACACTTAGACTTGGATCTTTTGTAGATATGGCCTTGTATGTGTATGATAATTGGAAGCCAAAGTGTTTTAACACTTGACATGGATTGTTAATGTGCATTAGTAATTGCAAGAATGTGGATGTTGATGATTGACTAATAATCATGGTAATATAGGTGAATCCGGTGGAAGCTCAAGCCACCAACGTGAAGGAAAAGCAAAAGTCTAAACGCTCAAGGTAACGTAGGATTGTTAGTTCATGCATAATTATATAGAATTGACAAATGCATAAATATATGATGTTGGAATTTGGGACTTATAATTTCTATTAGATGGAACTCGACCCGTTTGGGTAAGATAGAATTGACCCGTTTGGGTAGGGAAGAATGGACCCGTTGGGGTAAGATTGAATTGACCCGTTTGGGTAAGACGAAAACTTTTATTGATATAAATCAAGATAGGAACTCTAGATGTGACTAGGACAATGTGATAGCATGTGCATTCAAGAAGGTACGTATGATGGATGCCATGGGTTAACCGGAATAAAGATGTTAACGATTTAATTCCCTACATTTGCTCATGATCATTTTTTTATATCTATGGAGGTAGTAGGAATGTTTATTTGGTCATTGTAGAGGAAATTAGACACTTATGTGCAGGATGGGGGCAATAGTCAAAAATCTGGAAAACTGCTCAGAAATTGGCTAAGTATGAAAACAGGGGAAAATTTCTCAAATCCCTGGAAATGTCTCTCCAAGCGTATCGCTTGGAGAGGGGGTTCCGGGAGGCGATACGCGTGGCTAGGAGGCGTATCGCCTAGAAGTCTTGACCTTCTAAGCGATACGCCTAGTGAAGCAGACTCGGAGGATTTGCTGTTTTAGTCAATTTTATGTTATGATAAGTATTGTATTGCTATGGGTTACCCTTTACTAATACGTTACTGGTAAATGGTGACAGGTACCAAGGGGGGGAATGCAACGGGTCAGGATTGAGCACTTGGATGAAGAACCGAACACGAACCATGAGTTAGATGATATGGAAGGCCAATGTACTTCTATTTTGTTTAAATGGCTGTGTACTCTGATACGTTGATTAGGATGACGTACTTAATATTTTGTGTAACCAACGTAATGATAGTCAAGTATGGACCCGTTTATTTATAAAAAAAAAAATTAGGGGTCGTTTTCTCATTTCGAAATTTAAAAGATAGGTAATGGGTCGTTACAATAAAAGGCACTTCTTTCATCAGTTATAAACACCAAGCAATTTTACCAGAAATATAAATATTATCAAGCTCTTATGGCACACTAAAATTCCTTTCTATACTCCTTAGCAAAGGCTCCTAGTCTCTGAGTTCTTCCCAAGTTCTTCATACCATATTCCCTACAAAAAAAAAACCAGTCTTTTTTACCTTCTTCTACCTTCTCCGAATCAGAGTTCATCCGCTGTGCATACACTCATCATTCGTCCCCCTCTTACCTCTGTAAGTTTCTCTTATATATATATATATATATATATATATATATATATATATATATATATATTTTTACTTTTTTACTATAAATTTTTACTTTTTACCGTACCTCTGAACCTAAATATATATATATATATAGTTAGGTTCTTTTTAGAACCAATATATATTGTAAGAACCGCGAGAACAGATATGAGCCACACATCTTAACCACCTTTTAGATTAATGTGGTGACCTCTGGTGCTAGGGATGTTGTTTTCACGAGGCTTAGTTTTGCTATCCAGAAAGGTTTGGCGGCGCAGCTTGTTGCCCGCCTCCCTTGCCCGTCAGGGTGATTGTCCGCTTGTATTTGTTGGATATTGGAGGTTTTTTCTAGAGTAAAAAAAAATATATAAAACTAGTATGAAGATCGATTTATGTTATGAATTAAAATTTAAAAATCTATTATATATATAGAAAAAGGCACAAAAGTAATTTTCTATTTAAAATGAGATGACATATTAAGGTGATGTGACATTAATATATACTTCCCCCCTCCATTTTATATCGTTAATAACTTTTTATGCAATAATAATTTTTTTTTTAAATTACACCATTAAATAGGATATTTTTTATCTTTAATTTGGTTATATTCTCGGTGTTATATAAATTTTTTTTCCGTAATTTTTATAATGTATGTTGTTACATGTAGGTAACGAACAATTACATATTAGTAGAGAACAACTACATATGGGTAACGAATAGTTACATGTATGTAAAATGTTAAAAAAAATATAAATATTTAAATTTCTCTATCATTGATCTCTATATCACATTTTCTTCTCTCTCATTTTCCGTAAACAAATCATCTATTAGGTAAATGCCCAAACACATTTTTCGCAAACACATTTTCTTGCTACAACCATGTAGCTGGTTCTTACGAACCTGAAGCATTGTGTAACAAAAATGTAAACAAGTATTTACATGGTTGCATGCTCGTAGTCATCTGTTACATAGTTGTTGTTGTCTATATTGCATAATCGTAGGCATATGTTACATGGTTGCTTCTTCTTACATATACGTTACATTTTCGTAACAGAGTCCTACCAACTCTTAGGAAAAGGTCACCACCCGTCGAAAACTAAAACCATGATAATACTAGCACCAAAATAATACAAAGTTCTCAAAATTATACTTTGGTGTAACTTTTTGAATGTATGTTGTTACATGTTAGTAACGAACAATTACATGCGTGTAGTGAACAAATACATATGTGTAAAGAACAGTTACACGTATGTAAAATATTAAAAAATATAAATATTTAAATTTCTCTCTCATTGATCAGTATATAACATGTTCTTCTCTCTCATATTCCGTAAACACATTATCTATCAGGTAAATGCTCAAACACATTTTCTTGCTACAACCACGTAGCTGGTTCTTACAAACCGAAAGCATTGTGTAAGAAAAATGTTAACAAGTATTTACATGGTTGCATGCTCGTATATGTTACATAGTTTGTTGTTGTCTATATTGCATGATCGTAGGCATCTGTTACATGGTTGCATCTTCTTACATATACGTTACATTTTCGTAACAAAGTCCTACCAACTCTTAGGAACAGGTTACCACCCATCGAAAACTAAAACCATGATAATACTAACACCAAAACAATACCAAGATCTCATAATTACACTTTGGTGTAATTTTTTTAATGTATGTGTTACATGTTTGTAACGAACAATTACGTATTCGTTGCGAACAAATACATGTGTGTAGCTAATAGTTACATGTATGTAAAACTTTTTAAAAGTATAAATTTTTAAATTTTTCTCTCATTGATCAGTATATCATATTTTCTTCTCTCTCATTTTTCGTAAACACATTATCTATCAGGTAAATGCCGAAACACATTTTCCGCAAACACATTTTCTTGCTACAACCACGTAGGTGGTTCTTACAAACCTGAAGCATTGTGTAACAAAAATGTTAGCATATGTTACATAGATGTTATATATCGCTAAATACTTGAAGTCATATGTTACATGGTTGCTAATCTGTCACACCCCAACCAACGGCGGAATATGTCGGGGCATGTGGATTGTCCAGATGCACACAACACTATTAATAGTTGCGATAATATCTTAAACACCCATTTCATAAATATAATAATAATAATAATCCAACAATAATCCAAACAAAACCCACTAAAACAACCAAACATAAGTTCGAGTTTATTTAAGGTCTCAAACTAAGTCCAAGCACCCTAAGTGTCCACAATCAAGTCCATCCTATCAAGCACTGTTTCCTGCAACATGTATAAAGTAAAGAGTCAACTACAAAATTAGTTGGTGAGTAGACATAGGGTTTGCATATTTACATAGTTGAACAATCATGCGAGCCAAAAGTTACGTGATAATAACAAGTATAGTAAATCAAGTTATGAAATAAAGCACCAAATAGCGTGAACCAACCCTGACAGTTAGGATCCCATCACCCGACGCCAATTACCAGTAAAGTCAGGTGTGTCATCACACCAATAGATCTATTATGGTTACCCAAGCTTTTTACAGTTAACGTTACGCTTGAGTTTGAGTTTGAGTTTGAGCAGAATCCAGCAATACATCATACAAGTTTACATACAAGCAATTACACATAACAATATAGCATCGCATATGAGTTTAAGTAAATATAAGCATATAGAGTTTGAGTTTGATATAAATACATGTTACACCCCAAAAGTATAAAAAATAAAAAGGGGCTATGGATACTCACGTAGTGAATAGCGGTTTGAGAGATGAGGATGGCACCACGAAAGAATGACTAACCCCGACGATCACCTAATAATTGGAGGACTAAAAATGAACATAGAGGATCGAGATGACCAAGACAAGAGTTTAGGTGCATATTTAATTAGCGATTGTGTTTTTTAATTTAAAGTATTTAAAAGATCAAATTTGATATTGATACAGGTTTATTTTTATGATCTATTCTGGACCTTAAGCTATTTTTAACAAACATACTAAAGTTTAGGGTTATAAGTGTAAATACTAAATCGTAGGTTTAAATTGTATGAAAGCCTAAACTATAGGGTCTAATATGTAATTTTACAAATCTGTAGTGTTAAATATGCGTTTTATCAAACTATGTAGGTTAATATGTAATTTACCACATTATAGGGTGCAAAACATAAATATACTATTTTGGTAAAATTACAATTTTTACCCTAGAGTTCTAATTTTCACATAATTGGCCCAAACGTTTCAATAGTGTACTTATGACCATTCCTATGATTGCAAACACAATTAGTTATTATTACGAGAAGTCCAGAACATATTCAACATTACCAAATCATTGCAAAACCAATTGTTTGAAGAATTATTTCTAAAAAGTCTTGATTTTTATGAGTTTATGACCAAAGATCCTAACTTTATGAGTAAACAATAACTTTGTTGTGCTAGAAATACCATTATATGCTTATGAAACATATTAGAATTAGTTAGGAACATCAATGTTAGGTTTAACTAGTTTTCAAATAGAATCCTCAACTAATATTATGAATATCAAAGTTGACTTTACAAACGATGCATCAAAAGCCAAATAGAGCAGAGGAATCTTGAAGATAATGGTAAAACAAGAGAATCTTGTGAAGAAACTTACTGGAAAAGACGATTGGAAGGGGTGAAATCGGATGGTCAAATAGCGACCCGTTGCCTTTTGAAATCACGATCGAAAGCTCCAATTATGAAACTGATGGTTTGGTTTGGTCGAGCAAGTGTTCCAGGAACGATCTGAGGTAGTATTTATAGAGTAGGGTGATCGTAGGGTTCGTATTAAATAGATAATGATAAGTATAGGTTGAAAAAAAATTCTTGAATATTCTGAATGTTTGATCCAATCCCAACTGAATTCGAATGGATTAGGATGTTCCAGAAGTTTTAAAATCAGTTATAAGTGATAAAGTGTGCAAAATTTGAGTTAAAACGAAAAAAATGGATTTTGAGGTGAAAATAAGCCAAAAACGAGGTTTGGTCGGGATCTGGCCATTCAGATCGCGAATTATAAGAGCTTATAATTTCTGGAACCGAATGCATTATAGCAAAGCTACCTTGCCTCAGTGGTAAGGGCGCTAGTTGTTAACCCAGAGGTCACTGGCTCGATTCCAACAGTCAGCATGTTTTTATTATTATTTTTTTCTTTTCTTTCCTTTGTTCCTTCGCTATCCGTTTCAACTTCAAATTGCACCAAATTTTAACCACAACCTTAAAACATGTATAAGAACATTATAGAACCATAAAATATGATTTTTGAGTTTCACGGGTCCTCCGGTTAAAACCGAAATTTACGTGAAAATCATGAATTCATAAATCGCGTTTTTACCTTGAACTTTTGTGAAACTTCACATGTACTTACTCATGTGCGTGACTAGTATTACCCACGAGCATCACCCGTGTTTAGATTCACCCAAGTTACCCGGTTTCAACTCAACTAACGAAAATGATAAAAATCAAGATTATACGTGATTAAATTCAAATTACCAAGTAACTTGCGAATATTGTGATCAACGTCATAGCCAAACACAAACATATGATAAATGAAACATCAAATTGAAATAGGAGCTTTTATTGATCATCAACCATGATTACAAAAACTGAAGATGGATCGGGTACAAAACAAACGAAAAATCCGAAAGATCACACTAATATCAATATTCCATGCGCGTAGGCGTTTAAAAAAAATTATAGTAAACATTTAAACAAAACTTACCAAAGTAAAAAAAAAAGTAAAAACAAAATTAAATATAAAAAGTAAATTAATAACAACTAATAAAAAGTTTAAAAAAATAGATTAAAATAGTAAAAAGAAAAGTTAATAAAATAGTTTAGAAAAATATGTAATAAACGTAAAAAAAAGCTAAAAAACATAAAAAAAAATAAGTAAAGAAAAGTAAAAAAATATTCTAAAAGCATAAAACGTAAATTAAAGAAACTAGTAAAAACAATGTAAAAAAAATAAGTTCAAAAAGTTAATAAAAAAGTTTTAAAAAGTTTTAAAGTGTTAAAAAAAGTTATTAAAAGAAGTAAAAAATTCAAAGTTAATAAATAGTTTTAAAAAATTGTTAAAAGAATGATAATAAAAACGTTTAAAAAATTATAAAAAATTAGAAAACATTAAAAAATAAGTTTAAAAAATATTAAAAAACATAATAAAAACATAAAATAAATTTTTTAAATTATTTAAAAATTTAATTTTAACTAATCAAGATATAAATAGTTAATATTATTTTAATGGGGTTTTGTCTTTTAGTTATATAGCTTAAAGACTTTATTACCCTTTTGAATTGAAATATATAAAATTGGCTAGATTTCAAATGTGTGGCTAGGAGGTCTTCTCATGGTTCTCACAATAATAAAAAGGTTCTCAAATGATCCTAATCCAATATATATATAGGGATAAGATCTTTTGAGAACCAATAAATATTGTAATAACCGCGAGAACAGATATGTGTCACACATTTTAACCACCTTTTAAAATGAATGGTCTAGATTAATTTGAATTTATTTAAGTTAAATTAAAATTTAAAAATCTATTAAATATATAGAAAATGGCATTTAAGTAATTTTATATTTAAATTTAAATGAAGTGATAAGGTGATGTGACATAAATATTCACTTTCCCCCCTTCATTTTATATCGTTAATAAATTTTTATACGATAATAATTTTATAAAAAAATTGCACCATTAAATATGACGTTTTTTTAATCTTTAATTTGGTTATAGTCTCGTAATTTTTTTATATATATTTTTTGCCGTAGTTTTTTTAATGTATTTTGTTACATGTAGGTAACGAACAATTACATATGTGTAGCCAACAAATACATATGTGTAACGAACAGTTACACGTATGTAAAATGTTAAAAAAAATATAAATAATTAGAGTTCTTTCTCATTGATCAGTATATCATATTTTTTTCTCTCTCATTTTCCGTAATCACATTATCTATCAGGTAAATGCCCAAACATATTTTTCGCAAACACATTTTCTTACTACAATCACATAGTTGGTTCTTACAAACCTGAAGCATTGTGTAACAAAAATGTAAACAAGTATTTACATGGTTGCATGCTCGTAGGCATCTGTTACACAGTTTTTGTTGTCTATATTGCATGATCGTAGGCATCTGTTAAATAGTTGCACATTCTTACATATACGTTACATTTCCGTAACAGAGTCTTACCAACTAGTAGTAACAGGTTACCACTTGTCAAAAAATTTAAAATAGACTCGAAAAAAGGTTACCACTTGTTGGTAAGACTAATATGTGGCATGGTAGATTAGGACACGTCAATTTTAATTCAATTCGCCGTTGAATGAATTTAAATGTTTGCCAAATTTTAAAATAGACTCGAAATCAAAATGCGAAACGTGTGTCGAATCCAAACTTACAAGACAACCATTTAAATTGGTTGAACGAATAACCGAACCCCTAGACTTAATTCACACTGATGTGTGTGACTTGAAAGTCGTCCCCACGCGTGGTTGGCATAAGTACTTCATCACGTTTATTGATGATAGTACAAGATATTGCTATGTATACTTACTTAAGAGTAAGGATGAAGCAATAAACAAATTTGTCTTGTTTAAGAACTTGGTTGAGAATAAATTCACCAAGAAAATCAAAGTTTTGCGGAGTGATAGAAGAGGTGAATATGTTTCACCATTTGCGGACTTATGTGCACAAAGTGGAATTGTCCATGAGACCACCGCACCTTATTCTCCACAATCCAATGGCATTGTGGAACGAAAGAACCGTACATTGAAAGAGATGATGAATGTCATGTTGAATAGTTCTGGGATGAGCCTATACATGTGGGGGGAAGCCATCTTGATGGCTAACTATCTTTTGAATAAGAAACCCCGCAAAGATAAGGATAAGACTCCTTATGAATTGTGGACGGGCAAAACGCCATCCTACAAATACCTCAAAGTGTGGGGGTGCCTAGCTAAGGTATTAGCTCATTTGCCTAAGGTGCAAAGGTTAGGGCCCAAAACCGTGGACTGTGTGTTCATTGGATACGCAGAAAACAGTAGTGCATATCGGTTTCTTGTCCATGACTCGAAAAATCCCGATATACTCGAAGACACTATCATGGAATCAAGGAATGCTTCATTCTTTGAAAATGTATTCCCGTGTTTGTCACGAGAACGCGCGAGTTCATCGACACCATTAGTTGGTGACGACACTCATGAAGAACCATTTGTTGGTGACGAGGTTTATGAACAACCATATGTTGGTAATAAGGTTCATAAACGGCTCGCATCTGATGAGGGTGAGCTTAGACGAAGTAAGCGAAAAAGGGTTGGAAAATCTTTTGGACCTGACTTCACGGTTTACATGGTGGAGGGTGATCCCAATACCTACCGCGAGGCGGTAACCTCTCCCGATGGGCCTCAATGGAAAGATGTTAGTGCATGAACCTTGTGTGGTCGTTACTGTTCGAATTGACGAACAGACAGATTTGAGAGTTGACTTGAACTGAGGTCCGAAACTCAGCCGAACTCCAGGTTCGGTGTTGGCCGAACCTTGGTGGCCAAACTCCAGGTTCGGAGGGAGTTCGGAGGTGCCCAGTTCGGACAGAATGAAGAAGTATAAATAATTTCGTCTTTGTATTTCTTTGTAAGTTTCTGTCTTGTGTCTGTGTGTTGAGAGGGGAGGTTCTGTCCGACCTCCCCCAGAGCTTAAACGTTTGTATACTCCTTCGTTATGTAATCATTCGACATGATTCAATGACAAAACTTCCGTCTCATCTATAGAATCGATCCGTATATGCTTTTTCAAAAGAAGTCATCAAGTGTGAGATAGAGTCTATCTTGCAGAACCACACTTGGGAGCTTGTTGATCTTCCTAAGGGTTGCAAACCACTTAGATATCGGTGGATATTCAAGAAGAAGTTGAAAGCTGATGGCTCCATTGACAAGTATAAGGCGAGGCTAGTGATCAAAGGATACATACAAAAGGAAGGTCTGGATTACTTTGATACTTACTCACCTGTTACTCGCATAACCTCGATAAGGTTGGTGCTTGCTATAGCGGCTTTACGAAATTTGGAGGTTCACCAAATGGATGTAAAGACCGCGTTTCTAAACGGTGATTTAGAAGAAGAGATCTACATGGAACAACCTGAGGGTTTTACCGCTCCTGGCCAAGAAGGCAAGGTGTGTAGACTCGTCAAGTCTTTGTATGGCTTGAAGCAAGCTCCTAAGCAATGGCACCAGAAGTTTGACCGTGTCATGCTTGACAACGGATTCAAAATAAATGAGTGCGACAAGTGTGTCTATGCGAAGGACACACCTAGAGGTTATGTGATTCTATGTCTCTATGTAGATGACATGCTTATCGTTGGGAGCGATGATAAGATAGTCAAAGCTACTAAAGACATGTTGAAAGCAAGATTTGACATGAAAGACATGGGGCTCGCAGATGTGATACTCGGTGTAAAAATCATCAGAACCCCAAATGGTATTGTCTTGAGTCAATCTCACTATGTGGACAAAATCCTTGAGAAGTTCAACGCAGGAGATAATAGTGTGTCTCAAACTCCGGTTGATACTACCCTTCATCTTGCTAAGAATAGAGGAAAAGGGGTTGCTCAGTTAGAGTACTCAAGGGTGATTCGGAGTCTCATGTATCTTATGACATGTACCAGACCAGATTTGGCTTATGCTGTGAGCAGACTAAGCCGGTACACGAGTAATCCGTGCGCGGTACATTGGAAAGCAATGACTCGTTTACTAAGGTACTTAAGATACATGAGAGACTATGGACTGCATTATACCCGAGATCCAGCGGTTATCGAAGGATACTGCGATGCGAATTGGATTTCGGATATAAAGGAATATAAATCAACAAACGGGTATGTGTTCACGCTTGGTGGCGCGGCTATTGCTTGGAAATCGGCTAAACAAACTGTTATAACGCGGTCCACAATGGAATCTGAGTTCATCGCCTTGGACAAATCTGGTGAAGAGGCTGAATGGCTACGTCAATTTGTGGAAGAAATTCCAAGGTGGCCTATGCCAATGACGGCTATTTGCATACATTGTGACAGTAAATCGGCAATTGGGTGCGCCCAATCCATGATGTACAATGGCAAATCAAGGCACATTAGACGTAGACATAATACGGTACGACAACTAATCTCTACCGGAGTTATCTCAATTGACTATGTGAAGTCAAAAGATAACACTGCGGATCCGTTTACAAAAGGCTTAAGCAAAGAGTTAGTTTTGAAGTCGTCAAGGGGAATGGGACTAAAGCCCATTGGGTTGAAAGCTGATGCGAAGGAAAACCTAACCTATGAAAATGGAGATCCCATGCTCTAGATTCAATAGGACAACCTAATCGCATTGGCTAAGGTCACTGTGGGGGAGTACCCTAAAATCTTAAAAGGGAGTTGTGTATTTCCTAGTCCATTCCTATCACCAAACAGTGAAATGTATGAGGTTAAGCATACGATGGTCAATGACTTTGTGTAAGTCATAGATGATTTTGAGTAAATCATAATACCAATGCTTTTAATGATTGTGGTAATCACCTATGCAAGTGCGGTCGCTTCGAATGGATTTGTTGGGCACAAATCCTAGAGCTCTAGCAGAACCAGGCAAGTGTTCCAGGACCATGATTGGACACGACAATGAGGGCTAACCAAGATAGGGAAAGTGTTGTGTGGGTGTAATAACGGTTACACAAACGGTCGGTTGGTTCAAAGACATCACGTCTACCAAACACCAGTAACCAAATTATACTTCACAAAGGAAGG
>JBCNJP010010928.1:0-19321 GCA_039602395.1 Deinandra increscens subsp. villosa
CTTGAGCCGGGATTATTGGCCTGATTTCCTATGTAAAATTATTACTTTTTTTAACAATCATATCTCTAAATCTACACTATTTTCATTTTTTAAGATTTGAAATCTCGGTAAGTTAAGTATTATCATTAAAGGGGTTTATGGTTAAATGGTATATGTGGGTTATATTGTTGCACCCCCAAAATACCACTAACGGAGTTTATACCGTTAAGGGGCGCGCCAAGACCAGGATCCACAACCATAGTTACAAATACTAAACGAATCAGGGTTAGTTCAAACACAAGATAGAAATCAAAGTCTTTAATTACATACGCAGCGGAAAATTAATTGCCTTTAGCACTAACCACGTGCCTTACATAAATGTTGTTTTAAATTTCCAAAATAGTTCAATTAAAATAAAGGTCTTCACGTGCCATGCCAACCCGCTCCGGATACTCCTTAGCGATCTGCAAAAGTTTAAACCACGCAAGTGTCAACCTAACGGTTGGTGAGTTCACAGTGGGCTTGTCATGCATTGGCCCAGTCTCATAATCATAGTTCGTATCAAAATGTACTTACAAAATATTCATTTGTGAAAAGCAATGCTCGTATTTAATTCTTGGTTTATAAATGGTTTGTCCGTGACCACGTCATCGGGTATGTACTAGTTCCGTAAAGTTAAAGGACTCAACCGATATCGCGGGTAGCTAATCCGTTGTTCCATGCTCTAAGGAAGTTTGTACCAAAGCTGACTTATTTTTGTGGGGGCCGAGCCATCCCGTACGGTGCGGACCAAGTCATCGCGGTTTCTGCCTCCCCCGTGTCCTCTCGGGACCACGGTCAAATAGGCTGATATTGTTCCTCCGTGCACTTCCCGTGCCACGGGGCGGAGTTTGTCAAACTCCAGTAGATCTACCCAACATCCCCTCGCTTTCACAAATTAATGGCACAATTAAGTTGAGGACTTTTAAGTATTAAGGCATCCTTAGAAAACATGTGATATCATATGGTTTAGACTTTAACCTACACTAGCCATATTAAAATGTTTTCAGTTTTGTTTCAAAAAGCAGTTTGATCAGAGTTCACAAGTGTTCCCATAAAACACTTCAGTTCATCAAGTGGGTGCCGAGCATCCCGGGTTCTCATGTTTATCAGTGAGGTGCCTAGCACTCTCGAGTTTGTTCAGCATTGTTTTCGTTAAGTCATTCTGTGTGGCCCATCGGACTCACGGTAAGCGGGTTAGTGACACTCACCTTTGGTTGCACTGCTACACTTCAAGTAAATCCAATATTGTTGTTTAACGAAGACCTAGAACACGTTTAGGTCTTAAGTATTAGTTTCGTGTCTAATCTTTACTTAACGTCACTATGGCCCATAACATAGCACGTTGCAACTATGACTCGACATACCGACACACGACACCGATGGTTGATCATAAACAAGGGTTCATATAACTCAGATATCAAACATGTTTCATCATGACATAATCATGTAAGTCATGGCATAACACTTAAGCAAATTTCACAAGTTTGGTTTTTAGGTCAGGTCTTAGTTTCGCTAGCATAGTTTCGCTAGGCAGTTTCGCTAGGTGCACGGGCAGCACTTTCGCTAGGCAATGCCCGGTAACACAGTTTCGCTAGGCTAGTTTCGCCCGAAACTGCTGACGCAGTTTCGCTAGCCTAGTTTCGCAGGGAAACTGGTTTGAACTTTCGTTCAGGTATTTCGCTCGATAGTTTCGCTCGAGCTGGTCTGGTCAGGTTCCCGGCGACACTATAGTTTCGCTGGTCAGTGTCGCTGGAAGGAGATATAATTTCGCTACTTAGTTTCGCCCAGAGAACACACAGTTTCGCTGGTCGCGAAAAACATACGGATTTGCCTAAAAATCAACCTAACAGCTTCTGATCATACATGCAATTCATTATCTAGCATCCCTAGGCATTTACCAACATAAATCAAGCAACTTTAACAAGTTTAACATGCATTTTGATCATCAAATCTCTAAAATAGGTTCAAAACCCTAAAATGAACTAATTTGCACAAATCTCTAATATGGATGGATTTCACACGTAAAGTTATCAACTTTATTACAGATCTAGCATCCTAAAGCATACATACAGAAGATCAAGCAATATCATGAAGGTTTGGTCATGCTTTTTAAGAAAAACACATATTAAACACATAATGGAGGTTTTTGAGACTCACGGTTCGATCTCCTAGCTTGGTAGGTGATGGTTTGAGACTGAGATCTCGACAACTCGGTGTGAACCTCGGCTGACCAGAATCTCCAGGAGAAAAGAGTGTGTGTGTGTTGTTGTGATATGAGGCAAATGAGGCTACTAGGGTTTATTAAGTTTATTTATATCAGGGGCTAGTTTCGCTGGCAGTTTCGCTGGCTGGCGAAACTGGCTCTGATCTCGGACACATTGATCAGTCTAGCCTGCTACCGGGCGAATCTGTAATTTCGCTCGGTAGTTTCGCTGACTACCAAATTTAGGCAATTTTCACATAGTCAAGTATTTACAATTAATCATGCTATTCACAATAATAAGTCATGTATTTAAATCACATTGCACATAAAGACAATCAATGATGAACACATAACACATATGGACGGGTTCGGTGATCAACCAAAGGCCGTGGGCGTATTCGGCCTAGTTATGCATTAGCTACTTATAACGTAACTAACGGGTTTGTCTAACGGAAGTTAACCTTGAAATTCTCGGGTGTCACATATATAATTGTGTTCGTTAGTATAAATATAGAAATAGAAATAGATAAATGTGTTTTGCTAAAAGAAAAATACATAAAAGCTTCTTTAATAATTAATACGCATATTCAATACACATTAATATTAAGGCTATGTGTCTATGTGTAGTGGTAGAGTTATATAAAGCCTGCCTTTGAACATTTTCTCTCATGGGTTGGATCATGTGATAAGAGGCTTTATGTCAAAATATGGTGTAGTGGATGGAGATTGTATTTAAAAATAATAATAATAATCATAATATGTAAACCAATGATATCACAACCTTAAAAAATAGCCAATCATATGAAAGGGGGAGGGCACCATAATTATAGCGCGAGAGGGGGCCTGGGGTGCTATACTAAAGTGGTGTAATGGGTTTGGGGCGTGGTGGGGCTATATGACACCCCTTATAGAGCCCACTACGCATAGCCTAATATCACTAGAGAACTAACTCTTTAATATATGAAGTTGTAAATGTATTGTTTTTTAAATGGAAAATTTATCAAATTGCAATTTAAATTACTCGGTATGTTAGATTATACCATGTCTGAAATAGAAACTATGAACTCCAAGGGGGTGTTTGGTAAGCACTTAATAAGCACTTAATGGTTCGACATCTGAATCGGTCAGATGTAAGCTTGTTTGGTTGGCAGATCTTAATGAAAAAACACATATGAATGATCACTTAATCGGTCAGTGAAAACCATATATCTGAAACATTAAGTTTAGAAGAAAAAGAAAGCTGGACTTTTATACCCTTCCCCAGTTTCTGCTCCTCCTCCAAACCCTCCCCACCCAACGTTCTCGCAGTCTCCCCACCCCCACCTTCGCTGCTCCTCAGCCGCCACAGGCAGCACCACCGGCCACCAAGACATACCCACCGGAATCTGCTTCAACACCTTCTTCTTAACCCCCGTCGCCGCCAGCCGTGTGGGCTTTGATGATGATGAAATCGGCTACCTGTTCTCCCATCTTCTTCATCAGGATTCTTTTCCATTCATATTTTCTCCCCCAAATTCAATATTATTGTTTAGATTCAAGTTTGCCCCATCTCCTAATTCAATTTTATCTTGTAAAACCCTCCATTCCATTTCCATCGTGGGTTAGGGTATGGATTGAACCAACTGGGTTTAAAAACAGATTGGATATTTACCTTTGAAATCATTTAAAAGTTGTTTTTAGTGTGTGCAACAACATGTGTTTGAGTCTTTTTGTGGGTTTGCGATTTGCAAGTTGGTTGTAGGGGTGGTGGATGGTGGCTGGAGATACGACTGTGTGGTGGAGATTTGGTGGCAGGTGAGGTAGAAAAAAAAGGGATAGAGAAGTATTTTTAAATTTATATAATGTAGAAGTTTTTTCTTGCTTTTTTTTTTAATTTTAAAGGTAAAAGACCAAAGTGCTCTCACATGTAAAACACATGCTTCGACTTGACTAGAAAAATTTAATGTCCGTTAGATGAAAGGACGTAAAGTGTTACACAATTTATACATAAAGGATGTTTTTAGTTATTTCTTTAGTTTAAGGACGGAAAATGAAATTTAAAAATTTGCATAAAACTTATGAAACATTAAAAGTGTATTTAATTCTTTAAATACTGGTGTATTAATAAATGGTTAAGAAATATATATATCTCCCTCTATATAATTGTATTTCGTAAATATCTAGTGTATAAAATTACTGGACTCGTGCTAATCTGGTTGTTCTGATATGACCCTTTCTAACGTGACCAAATTTTTGGCACTCACTGATAAAAATACCTGGATCCGCCACTGCTCGTATGCAACGGACATTCTCAGCCAGTAGTGGATTTGTTCTATAGTCCGATCACTCCCGATGGATTCTTCCTGATCAGTGCTAGCAAAGGTTTGTATTCGTGTTTAATCCTTAGAAGTTAGAATTTGTACATCAACTCTCAGTTATATAGTGTGTACCATTCGGTTAATGTATGTGCACTCATGTTCCTGTTAACATATTCTAAATGAGAATTGTTGAAATCCATTTGATTGTGCTGTTGCTGAGCTATGAACTATTACTTACACCATTAAATTTGTAATTTAGATTCCACTCCTATGCTTAGAAATGGTGAAACTGGAGACTGGATAGGGACCTTTGAAGGGCATAAAGGTGCAGTATGGAGTTGCTGCTTAGATACAAATGCTCTGCGTGCTGCATCAGCATCAGCTGATTTCACACCGTATGTGGTGAAGATTTATTTCATTATTCATTCTTAGGTTAAAAGTAATGGTTCTCCCGAGCTAGCTCGGGAGACGGTTAAGGAGTCTCGGGATCGCGGGAACACCATAATCCGGTGTTCGGGAGAGAAAATCGGGAGAGGGTTCGGGAGTCTCGGGAGTGGGAAATGGGGTTTGGGCACCGAAAAATGGAGGGGTTCGGGAGAGAAAAATGGGGGGTTTTTGAAGGTTTGGGAGAGTGGGAAGAGTGGGAGAACCATAATCCACTAATTTGCCCTCCCGATCCCGAATCTCCCGAACCCTCTCCCGAACTAGCACGGGAGAACCATTACCATTACCCTTATTATAAAAGCTATTTCTTTTGTTAATGTCGTCTTTTGTTAATGGGACTTACTTTCCCGTTTTTGTTAATGTTCTTTTTCATTGTTTGTAATATGCTTTTAATCTTTTATGGCCGTGAGTTAGACCTGAAGTGTGTGCGATTTTTGAGTCACATCACCAGTTAATGCATCCCACAGTTTCCTGCATTTTAAACAGACACGGCAAAGAAACATTGGTGATAAATGCCGGTTTTTTACATCAAACTGTATGCGATATACTTTCAGTTTTATAACATATGTATGTAACTATGTAAGTAACCCTCTATACCAGATAAAACGTTGGCATGACACAATGTCATGTCATCAGTCTACCTGCTATACATTATGTTTTTGATCTGGCCCAATATATATATATATATATACAGACAAACACACATACTAATCTTCTTTATTTTGTAAACCAGATTAATAAAGCAAAAACGACACAGTTTCTGCAAAATATGGCTAATATAACCCTGACTCCGGATATGAAACTTGAACTAGACCTGGCCCATTCAAAGATAAAAGAACTAGCAGAAAAGTGAAGTTCTTACATGTGTTATGGGGAAACAAATAGATTGAATGTTAAAAGACTAGAAGTTATCTTATGTAAGCCTATGTTTTATACTTTAAAAACAATTTTGATGATTGCAGTATTTGCATTACTTTTTTAAGCCGTGGCGTGCGCAACGCGTCGTAGTTTTAAACCTAGTTGGTATTGAAACACAATTTGCCATTGTGATCAATTTCTTTTGATATCAATTTCTAAATTCTACTAACAATCAGTTACTAACTTACTATCAATCATCAGTTTCTACTAACCATCATCTTCAAATAACATTCCATCCGTCGTACAAATCTGAAGCAAAATTCTGTGTATAACAAACAAGCAAATTTCAACGAACGTCATCCTTAAAATCTTAGAGGTTCCTTAGTTGTCTGAAGGATATAAGGGGCGGGAGGGGGCGCCCGACCCCCCGATTTTTTTTTTGCGATATGATGTAACGAGTATATAATTTTCGTGTAGAAATTTTCGAAATGCTCCGGTTTCGACCCCCCATATTAGTTGTGAAATTTTTTTTATATAGATCCCGACCTCCCACTAGTTTTTTTCAAGCTTCGCCACTGATTTAGTGGAAATATATAATAAATCGTTGTTTTTTAATTTTTTATTGAAACTGTATGTACATATATATACTATGTGGTTACATGTGGTTCTCAAAGTATTATTTGTTATTTGTTTTGAAACAAACCATTTTAATTATTTACATACATATGTATATATTAAGAATTACAAGAATTGTTTTATTTATTGTATTTTATAGTATACAAATTTTTTTACAAATTTTTAAAGATAATTATGTTAATTTTATTTATACCGAAAAGTAACATACACGACTTAAGTCAACACGCAGGGAAGGCGGGCAACAAGCTGTGCCGCCAACCCTTTTTGAATAGCAAACCCTAATCGTATAAAAACAACATTCTTCAAATTGATCAACTGAAATATATATCGATTTTATATATTTAGAATCTTTTTTTTAATGGCATTTACTCAACGAACCATTCGAGTTATTTCGAAGAAGTTCTTATACTACCTACGTATAGAGCTAGGTTTTAATATTTTGAACATATTTACAGTTTAACACTTCTTTTATATGTGACTTTTTAGCCTTAATAACTAAATCCTCACCCTTTTCACTTGTGAAATTTATATATATAAAAAAATAAATAAAAAAAAAAACCTTCTTTCTGACTATTTTTATTATTATTATTGGCAAAAAAAAAAACAACCAACCATTTTTCTTTCTATGGTTGGTCGGTTATGAAAAATAAATTATGACACGTTTGTCATGCATGGGCACCGCCGCACCGCAAAAAAAATGGTACGGACAAAAATTAAAAGCCCATTTGTTAAAGGCGTTCGGCCCAGCCGCGTTATTCTATATTGGCCCATGTTACCGACCACTGGGATTCTAATATAATTCTATATGCAAATAACTTTCACTTTATATGCAATAACACTCCACTTCGATTTTACTCCAAATATTACTTATGTTTTCATCTTACATGTTTACTTTTTGTAATACGTTAATTTTAGTTGAAATAAACTAATCAGGCTTACTTTATATAATACAATGGTTACATCATGGATTAAATACAATGTGCAAACAATTTGATGTAATCCAGTTAATAAGATCAATTCATTTAGTGTGTAACAAGATATAGTTATACGGAGTCTAATTGGCCCCGGTCCATGTTTGGGCGGACAAAACGTACCCAATACATATCGTGCGTGGTCTCCTTCTCCATTGGTCATGACGTCAGAGAATAATCAAGAATAGGAACAATAAATCGTCATCAACCAATAAGAGATGGACACCTAGCATTGAAGGAGTGTATGAATAGAATGCACCAATGGGAGAAGAGTTGTATGTATCCAGGCGGTTGGTGATGTCACGAAATAAACCATCCCAAAATGTATTATAAATAGATAAGATGTAAACTTTAAAATGGTACTTGATATCACCTTCATAAATTAACCTAATCGTATTATGTTGCGACGTGACGGCTCATCATGTTTATGTCGGTCCGTTATCTGCAAAGTCAGAATACACCTTAAAAAAAACACCTAATTGAACCTTATCAAGATCGTTCATTTTTTATTTTTTTGAAAGGCCAACGAATCCCCCAGAAACTCGGAGAGTATTTACACCAGTTGAGCTCATTATAGAAAAAAACCATATCCGCAAGTGGCCGTGCGATAAAACCTAAAAGCTCATGGATCAAACTTGTAACCTCTTAATCTCAAGTCTCCCCTCATCATTCATTTAAACAAGAGTTAACTTCATTTTTGGTCTCTGAGGTTTACTAGTTTTCTCACTTTTAGTCCAATTTTAAAAAATTATCAATTTAAGGGCCTCACCTTTGGTTTTTTTTCTCAATTTTGGTCACATTCAAAAATTCATCCAAATTAATCGTTAAAATGAAGGGCATTTATGTCCAAATTAAACTCTAATTCACCAAGTTAGAAAGGAAGTTGGTCTATCTAAAGATGAATAGAGTTTAATTTGGACATAAATATCATTCATTTTAACGATTAATTTGGATGAATTTTTGAAATTGACCAAAATTGAGAAGAAAACCAAAGATGAGGCTCTTAAAATGTTTATTTTTTAGAATTGGATTAAAAGTAAGAAAATTGGCAAACCTCACGGACTAAAAATGAAGTTAACTCATTAAACACATTAAACAATATAATCAGGGCTCATTCGGTTTCCTCTGAACAATATATTTATTTAATTATTGTAAGCTACTAAATTTGTGAAAAGTATTTTATACATGGATTGACATTAATTTTGGCATTAACTTTCCTTATGTCACCTTTTATATTTTAGGAATGTGATAATTGGTTTTTTGGTTTTTAGTATGTCATGTTTTGTATTATAGTCATCAAAATTAAAAAAATTAGTATGAATCATTATTTTAAATGTTGATTGCATCATACGAATGACCTTATCCATCATTCAAAACCTTATCCATTAGTTTCGATGGAATTTTGGTAAAATCTTTTCATCATCCAAATGATCTAATCTTCCTTTTTGGACAATATACAACCCTTTCATCCTTCAAAGGATCTAATGTTCATTATTTCTAATGATCTAACATGTGATCAATCAAATGATTTAAATCGCTACAAATTAAACGTAAAAACTTCGATCGTCATGATAGTCAAACATATTGAATATCAAAAGATATCAATTAAAGAAATATTTTTCATGAGATATTCATGAATATCTTATGGAACAATATTATAAATGTTGGTGGTTGGGGCGGAACTAAAAATATTGTTTAAGGAGGTGTACAAATTTTTTTTACGGAGTATTAGTTTTAGATTCTTCAATTTCATAGAAACATACATAAAAAAATTTGGTCCGGATCAGGCTGGTCACATAAGACAAATACGACACAATAATAAAATAAATACCGTAATTAGAATTGAAATAATATACATACGATGGTCTTTACGAATTAAAAATAAATGTATTGAAATTAGTATAATTGGACAACTAGTTACTTTTTATTTTATAAATTATGAATCGCACATCTCCAAGATTCTAATAAAATAATATCATAGAAGAAATGATAATATCAATAACTTTTTTTTTCCGAATAGAACATCAATGTTAATGTATTGATAATTAATTTATAATTGTATTTGGATTTGGCTATTAAGTATTTAAGTTTGAGCTATTAATTACTAATATTTTAGTTTATTGGGCTTTGATATTGTAAGGCTATCAGTCAATCTGGATTTGAACTAAAAAAGTTATAATGTAGTAAGCAATGTTTGAACCCGGGTCAGTCAAGAAGAGAAACGAACACACTCAACAAGATTTAGAAAGAACCATTGGGACAAAAATATTAATTGGTTATGTTTTAACCGGAACTTATTTGATGACTTCCCATCATAGAAGAAATACTTGAAAACCTTACATATAATTTTCGCTTCGCATACGAGGTTGAGGGGGTGGACTGAAACCCTGGGCCTATTACAATTTAACCCCTGGTTGTTGGCTTCTAAAAGACAAAGAGTTGAATTGCAAGGGGACGATAGCAAGTCAAGAAACCTTATCAACCATGCAAGTCAAGAAACCTTTATCAATCAATCACATTTAAGATATCACCAAAAGGAACTCTATAAATACAACAATCCTCTCGTAGGATCATGTGTGCACCTCCCTAATTCTTTCCGGAGGTGATCTTCGTATATTTCTTAGATCACTCATTTTTTTTGTATTATAATGTATACATGTTTATAGAAATTAATCATTAAATAAAACGGCTCTCATGATCTCTATCATATCTTTGATTGTCAAATATCACTCAAGCATCCGTCTCAACAAATGAAGAACGTGTTCATCTTTCAACAAGAGCTCCCACCGAGACCAGCATTCATAAACCAGCCTAAAGGCTTTAGACCCAAAGATCATGAACACTTAGTTTATAAGCTAATGAAATACATATATGTGTTACAACAAGGATCATTGACGTGTAAGTAGTAAGTTTATAATATGACAATTATGGTCAATAAACACCACTTTTGTGTAAGTTTTAAATTTATAAAACACGATAACGAACAATCACCATACACCACACGTTCAAGTAAGTGCAGTCATCGTAGGCATAGTATAGCGAAGGTAAGATACCGAGGTCGTCCAACAATACATCTGAGATCTTGATAGTCAAGCTTTGTCAGTGTCTAACCAAATCCAAAAGTTGGTTAAGAAAATAATTAAAATAAAGATAAAGTAAGTTTTAGTTAATTAACCAAAAGATAATATCACTTGGAGGACTTGCCAATAGTGTGTTGGTAACATTTTTATATATAAACATTCCTTAACATTGTTATACGAAAGTAAAGAGGTCCTCTCTCAGGCAACCCAATCATACATTATCGCCCCCCCCCCCTCGCGTTGTTCACCAATAGGGATGATTTATGAGGGGAATGTTCGTGAATAAACAAATATAGTGTGTAAATAATGTCGTTTACTTGTAGAACCTTATGGTCAAAGTATCGTTATGCTCAAATATATTATCATAAACCCGCAGAAGAACAACTCATGCACCAGATTATTTTATTGAATAAAAATTTGTTATAACTTATAAGGAGTAATGGCGTCTTCATCTTGAACGTCTAAACTATTGTTTCGTGCAATAAGTTTTATTGCTTTGATGTTTGGTTTTTGTTTCACGATTGAATTAATTTCCGATCTACTCTCATTATATGTTGACCGTATTAACTGTTGGGTTTGTGGAGCCTTGATTGGGCTCAGAGGTTCGTGTCCATATTTTTGGCTCGTTTATTTCTTGCAACCCTAATCTCATTTTCATTTATTTCTCACTGAACTTGTAATTCTCACGATGAGTGAAACATGGCAATAATAAAAATACCTCGGTTGTAGCCCGTGGATGTAGGTCATATTGACCGAACCACGTAAACCTCTCGTGTTCGTTCATCGTTATACTTTTTCTATTGTCGTGGTTGTGTGTGTGATTGAATACCCGAATCCATAACATTCACAGATTATAATCAACATTATACTATTGAATTAAAAGGTTACATGTTTAAATCCTAAGAATGCATGTATGATGATTTTATTTTAGAAAATTTAGGTGTTAGTTGAAAAAAAAAACATAACCATAAAAGATAAATGAATACCAAAAAGACTAGCTTATACCTTAGTTATAATTTGGTAGGTAAATAATATCCTCTCTTTTATTAATCAAATGTTAGTCTCCTATAAACTATGATGTAGAATTGAATAGATGATCGTGTGATTAACGTTAAAAAAAATTAAATTGAAGAAAGGAATTAAAGAAGCTGTTCAATTCTTATAGTTTTCTTGCATAATACATTTGAGCTGATTATCATAACATGTCTTCTAAATTACGAATAATATATAAGATGTCGTTTTTGTAATTCTTTGGTAAACAACTAGGAAACTTTCAGGATTGCAAAATTTTCAGGAACCCATTATAGCTGGGGAACGTTAACCAACTGCAACTATATTTATAGACCATTCAAGTTGTTGAAGTGATTATTCTTATAAAATCATTATAGTGTGGACATTAACACCAATTTACTTATTTATTTTTAAAGTTAATTTTAATTAAAAAGGATTTTAAACATAAGAAGTTTAAGAAGGATTTTGAGTTCGATATGTGTCTTTTTATTATTTTTAAGAGTGAGTTATTTTAGTCATTGTATCTTACTTTTGAATCATTGTGTCTTATGCTCACATTAATGTGTCTTATATTTCATGACATCGTGTAATATGTATTTATGATTGTATTTTATATTTTAACTAATTTCATATTATTTTGTTATTGGGTTTTCTATGTATTAGATAAATATTTTATTATTTTATTATTGTGTTTAACATATAAAAAATACACAATGAAGTTATTTTATAATTATATTGTTCATAACCAATAATTTTAGAAAAACATAATGACGAGCAAAAAAACACAATTATGCACTAGATTACACAAAGAACTAAAAAAGCATAAAAAAATTAAAATTAGATTAAACATTATTTTTGGTCCCTAAGGTTTACACATTTTAACATTTTAATCTAATTTATGAAATTATAACATTTCAGGGCCTGAGATTTGATTATTTTCTCAATTCTGATCGCTTTTTAAATTTTCATCCAAATTAACGGTTGAAATTGAAATCAGTCAAATAGGATAATAATAAGGGGTATTTTCGCAATTTAACCATCCTCTTTTATTTATTTGATAGAAAACACAGTAATTAACTTCAAAAAAAAAACACTATGTAACTCAGCCATTTTTCAAATAAATAAAAGGGGAAGTCAATTACTGTGTTTTGTATCAAATAAATAAAAGGGGATGGTTAAATTATGAAAATACCTCTCATTAATATCCTATTTTACTGATTTCAACCGTTAATTTGGATGGAAATAGAAAAAGTAACCAAAATTGAGAAAATAATCAAACCTCAGGTCCTGAAATGTTATAATTTCATAAATTGGATTAAAAGTGTTAAAATATACAAACCTTTGAGACTAAAAGTGAAGTTTACTAAAAAATTTAATTTTATATATATTGCAACATTATAATTGTTTTAAATATAAAAACGCTCGTTTTTATATAGTGTAATTTTTTTAAAAAAATATCGTAGATAATTATTTATTTAAGTGCATAGTCATGAACTCCTTAGATCACGGTTTTCTATTTCATATTTTTATAATTTATAATTCATATCTGTGATCTGAAATCGCAGACTTCAACTCAAATTCGTCACTTTGCAAAGTTCAACGGATGGATAAGGATAATATCATACAAACATCGTCGTGTGATTAGAAATCATGATATCACCAAGAAACCACTTGGGGTCCCATAAACTCCTAACTTTTTATTAAAAGAGTCCTAGATTTGTAAAATAAACAAACATTAATTACTAGCTTAGTATATAAAGCTAAATAATTGGGAAAATCTTTTAATTGGGAAGTAACATTTTACCAACCAAAGTATGACTATTAATTTATAATATAAAAACTAGATGGATGCGGTCGCTATGGAAATTATCCAATTTCTTAAAGTTTGACCAGATTACGTGAACCTGGTCAACAAGTTCCTAACCTTTTTGACCAAATTATTCCCATCTTGAAGCGTCACACGACTCACGTGTAAGGCCCTTAAAGCTTGAGTTCTATTTCTAACCATACTTTCATATGCGATTTTATCTTTTTCTGATTTTATAGTATGTTCCTACTATACTTGCACTTCATTATCAGTAGTCACCTTTATGCATCTTGTATAGCATTATACGTGATGTATAGAGTTAAAAAAAGTAACTTCTATAAAAATTAGGGTGTTTGTATGAGGTATTAGTATGAGGTTGTCAATACGAGGTTGATATACATCACGCTTAAGACTTTTTGTTTTAGGATTTTTTTTTGTGTTATCCAGCATCTCCACCTTGCGTGCCCCTGTACGTGGAGTATGGGTGTAATTTTACATTATATGCCACGTACAAGCAGAACGTATAAGTACAATAATGGGACATGTCATGTGGTGTCATGTCAAATGGATCTATATGTATATGGTAATATGCGACATACTGCTTTAATCTTATGATTGTAAGGCAGACTGATGGTGTCGAGTATGTCTAGCTATATGCCTCGTTCTTGAACCCTCTAGTGTCTGCGAGGTTCCACCATCCTCCTGACCATTCCTACTTTCGTTGGAAAGATCGTGGACATATGTTTGTCATCTCCCCTTGATGTTCTTCTCTTTAACCAGAACATGATCATCATCGCTCTTAATAAACTTTACTAAATCAAGGTCTTGTCTCATATACTCTTTGGCCTTAGAGCATTCACAACAGCTTCTTTATGTCACACTTTATTCTTAAATTTTAAGAAAAAATTAAGAAATGTATATTTTTTCTCCTAAATCGCCGTCTTTATATTTAAATCTCATCCTTAAAAAATAAGAGATAAATATAAGGGGCTAGTAAATATACCAATGCATTACACATATATAGGTGTTTTTAAGGATAAATAATATGATGTAAAGTGTTTTATAAATGTCTTTATATTTTTAAGGATAAAGTAATTACAAAGATAAAGAATATGTTGTGAATGCTCTTAGCAATCTTAAACATGTCGTACACCCCCTCATTAGTTTTTTTAAGACAGTCATGTGATGTTCAGAAATATGTCGAACTAGTCTTCATTTAGTTGGGTGTTGTCGCAGGCCTAAGGCATGTACATAATTAAGTTGCATTGCTATAATGCAACGTAAAGAAAACGAAAACGTTATACACCACCATAAAAAACTATACACCAAAAAGTAATGTTGTAAAACTAAACTAAAACCGAGGAAAAAACTCCACGTGGACCACTAAAAATTATACAACGAAAAATAATGGTGTAAAATTAAATTAAAACCAAGTAAAAACCTTTACTTGAACCACCAAAAATTATATTAAAAAAAAACGGTGTAAAATTAAATTAAAATTATGTAAAAAACTTCACACGAACCACTAAAAGTTATACACTAGAATATAACAATGTAAAAGTAAACAAATAAAAATAAAAACAAGACACATCACACTTTTATGTGGACCATTTAGATGGCTATCACGAGTTAAAAAACTTACCATAGCAAACTTAGTTCATGTTTGCATATAGCATAAACAAGTCTAGGGATATGACATTTGAGCTTTCATAGTTTAATATATTTTCAGGTAAAATTATTAAGTAATTTTTCAAACGAGTTCTATTTCTTTATGCCTTACTTTAAATAACGTGTCACGACACTATCACGAAAGTTAGGTTTACACAAAATTAATAAAAAGATATCTAATAACGTAAAAACTTAACTTATATTAAACTAAACATAAATAATAAAGTATTCTTATGTTGGTTTCGATCAAACCTAGTCTCTACTATTAAAGGTCACACTTTTACTAAGAACACTTGCTAAAACGATTCGGCTAATACCGGTGAATATTAAGTTTTCATTTTACAATATAGTTGGGCACAATATATTTTTATTAGTTTATTTAAAGTGGTGGATAGTTGTAAGTGTAACATCATAAAAGTTTAATATAATAGTTTTTATTGTTATTATTAGGAAAATTGGAATTAAATAAACCAAGTTATTGGGTATTGGCGGATATAATCCGAGTTCCAATATTATACTACAATAATCTCAATTATTTGGGTTTTGGAATTCATTGGACCGTCGTTAATTTTTCACTAACTCCGTTAGTTGTGTGCTGACGTGGCACATGCCACGTCAGCAATTATGATGCCACATCACCTGCCACGTCAGCAAAAATGATGCAACATCACCTGCCACGTCAGCAAGTACTAGCGGAGTTAGTGAAAAATTAACGGCGACCCAATGAATTCCAATACCCAAATAATTGAGATTATTGTAAGCCAATATTGAAACTCGGATTATTATCCGTCAATACCCAATAACTTGGATTATTTAATTCCAATTTTCCTTATTATTATACTGAAAAGAAATGATGATTTATACGTAAGAAAATACATGATGATGATATTTGTAATAAAGAATTATGAATCTCTAATATAAATATAAATTTATAGAAATTTTAATTAGGTCATCCGGTATACTCACACGAAAAGGGTTATGGAGCCGGCCACGTAGCCATCACGAAGCGGAACACCGCCCCGACCATGTGTGGTCCGGTGACATGATAATCTTTGCGGACGTGAAGGAGAAGGAGAACGGACTTGTGACCGTTAAACGGTCCAAGTTTTAACCGTTAGGCATTTAAAAAAAATCACCTTTTTATCTATTTAAACTCAATTTTCACAACACTTTTTACACAATTCTTAGCAATTTATATATTTTAAAAAATCTCTACCAACCATGAATCCTAATAACCCAAACAATCTAAACCTCAACCCTTAGAATATTCCCACATATGCCGATCAACCGAAACCGTTGTATACGGGTCAAGCTTCATCAACATCCAACCGGTTTACAACCCCTCGTATCCAATAACTATGCCCAATGAGGTCAAATTCCACCATCTCAACCCCAACTCATTATCCTCCACATGTCTTCCCGCAATCTTAATCCCAAACTCGAACCCAACTTGAAGAAGACGATGTTGAAATAATATCGGACAAAAGCTGGTTAAAAGGGGAAGACATAATAAGGGTAAACAACCTGTTGAGGGGTCTTCATCCGGGGTTGGAAAACAAAAATGAAACACAGCCGAAGAACTTCATTTGGTTTAAGTATACGCCGATATGTCTAAACACCTGATTCATGGTAAATTATTTTATATATAGTTTTTAGTAATATTAATGCTTTAATTCTATCAGCTAAAAAATTACTTATATATGGCTTTTTAGTAATATTAATATTTTATTTATTTCTATCATCTAAAAAGTTACTTATATATATTTTTTTTGTAATATTAATATTTTATATATTTCTATTATCTAAAAGCTTACTTATTTATAAATTTGTTTCTTTGCGACAACTCTCAAGCAAGAGAGGCGTATTGGGATTGTATTAGTAAACGATTCCAAGGCTACGTCAAAGAGAAGGTAACCAACAAAGATGATATAGTATATCGTAATAACGATAAACTTAGTGGCAACTGGACCGACATAAAAAGATAGGTTGCCAAGTTCAATGGGATTATAGCGGGAGTCCAACGAAACCGTTGAAGTGATGCAAGCGATACCGACTTGTTGAACATTGCCATTGGTCGACACCGGCTTGTGGAACAAGTGAAATTGTTTAACATACAACAAGCGGAAATAATTGATATAAAGAAGGAGAAACTTCGTCTTCAACAGTTGTGCGTATTCGGTATTGGCAACTCCAAACTTAGTGAAGACGAATGATGATTAATCAAGCTCAAGAAGATGGAGATCAAGGAAAAATTAAAGAGGCGTTAGTTTTTTTTTTCTAGTATTTGTAATTCTTTTGTATTTTCTACCTTTTTCTAATATTTGCAATTTCATTTTATGTTAATGTAGTTTTTTATTATTTCAAACACTATGTTTGAATTTTATTTTTAGAAATTAAAAGTATTAATAAAATAATACAACCACAAAACAAAAACCATATACGTATATTCCTTTTGTGTGAAATTCCTGTGTAGTCCAGTCATTATGTGCATGACATAAGGGTAGGCGGTATACCCTCGGCATACCCCCCATCCCCCCCCCCCCCCCCCCGACAAAAAAAAAATCGGCAAACCACACCCTCCAATTCGGCAAACACAAATCGGCAAACTCAACCCCCATTATCGGTAAAACTTTGCCGATCGTTGCCGAGAAAAAATGGACCGTTGGAGTGGACTCGAGTGGACCGTTGGAAGCCAAAACACCAAATTTGCCGATTTGCCTAAACCAAAATTTCTACAAACCATAACTTTTACAAAACACCTAAAAGTTTAAATTTTTTTCTCTCTCTTAATATCATAACATAATTGATTAAAAAGTTACCTAAAATTTTTATGCCCTAAACCATACCCCACCCTAACCACATAGATATATTATATGATATCATTAGACTAGTGTGAATAATATCTCAAGCTAGATTTGATTGGTGCAGCTTTCGACACATGCAACTATGTGCTTTTCAACTACATAGTTGTATCACTTGTTTTGAATTTCAAGAATGCAATTATGGAGTGAGATTATATGCTACTTTTACTTTTCTAGACGGTCTATATACAACAATAATATGCTGCATTAAAAATTTCAGTCAGAGAGGAGTAGGGTCACGGGAGGATGAGAATTGAGATAAGAGCAAACATTACCTATATCTAAGAGAT
Organism: Deinandra increscens subsp. villosa; assembly: GCA_039602395.1. Taxonomy (NCBI): domain Eukaryota; kingdom Viridiplantae; phylum Streptophyta; class Magnoliopsida; order Asterales; family Asteraceae; genus Deinandra; species Deinandra increscens. The sequence goes on from JBCNJP010010928.1 coordinate 18,148, forward strand.
AGAGATGTCGTTTTCAAAGAGACCATCGACTCATGAAACCGTAAGGGTGGTGGGTATGGTGGGTTAGTCTTAGACTTCAAAATCTCCTTAATAGGAATTGAATGTGCCACATGAGAGAGGAGGAGGAGAAAGAAATTAAAGTCTTAAGCTTTAGTTTGAAGCCAAAATGGCAGGGGTGGTTAAGGTTAGGCTTCACATTCAATTCAACTACAAATTGTCTCAAGAAACCTTTGGTTACCTTCGGCTCAAACTAACCAAAATTCTTCGATTTGGAAACCGAAACCATGGAAGCCGAGGACGGGGAGGGGGGGGGGGGCTGAAAACCGATTAAACCGAGGAAGCCTAAGGAGCCGAGGATGGGCAAACCGACCCCCCCCCCCCCCCCTAAAAACACAAACATCAAGTCAATAAGGGAAATACTACGAAACATGACATGTGCTAAACATCAAAAGGGAAAACAAGGGATATGCCGACAATCAAAACGATGTGGGACCCGTAAACCTAAAAGGTGATCTGAAACACAAACAAGCAAACATAAGAAAATAGATGTCTAAAGAAGCGAAAGAGGAAGAAAGCCGAGGCCCAGAAAAGACTATCCTACAAGGATAGTGTATTAAAATAATAATAATAATAATAGTGTTCGAGGGTATGTTCGATGGTTTAGGCTAAGTGTAGTGGATGGAGCCCCTTGTGGGCGTTATGCGCCATGTGGCGTCCACGTCAGCAAGAGGGGCTTCATGGCTAAAGTGGTGTAGTGGGGGGTTATGAGGATGGGGGTTATGAGGTATGAGGTGTACCAATAAGAAAAAAGAAAAAAAAAGAAAAAAAAAACAAGAGAGGGGCTCCGGCGCCATTAACATAGCGCTCTCCCGCTTTTTAACTAACATGGCGCCCCAGGGGGTGGGGAGGGGCGTTATGGGGGCGCCATATTAGGAAAAAAAAAGCTTCATAACGCCCCATTACGAATAGCCTTATAGGTTTAAAGCTGTTTATAAACTAAGCAGGTCAAACCGGTTTTGACCAAGTTTAAACAAACCACTTCGGTTAATAAACGAACTAGTTTGAGTTTTGAAACCGATTTGCCCACTTTTATTTACGTGTGCATTAACAGGAATATAATCTGGTACACAAACAAAAACTTGATACATGATTTAATTATGCGTATATCCGTATA
>JBCNJP010010929.1:0-19315 GCA_039602395.1 Deinandra increscens subsp. villosa
AACCTCACCGAGCTTGTTCAGTCGTCCATGCTGATTGCTGGTGCTCTCCCTGAGCACATCAACATGATCACAACACTTCTGACAGATGTTATTTTTCCGGCTGAAAGAGCCAGTGATCATGTTGTAGGCAATATTGCCTCCACCAGCAAGGCAGCAGCTGATATGGAAGAAAGTACTGCAACTGCAGCAGTTGGTACTATGACTGAAGGAGAAGATGAGAGTTTGATTGGTGAAGATGAAGGAACTGAGGTACTGGAGATAACTGATAAAGAACCTGAAGTCACCCAACCTCAGGTGGTGACTGATGGTCAATTACTGGTTCAAGCGGAAGTTCAAGCGGAACTTCAACCGGAAGTTCAACCGGTAGTTCCAGTTGAAGGAGAGCTGAATGTTCAACCGGAACAACAAATTCCAACCCAGGTGGATGTTCAAGGTCCTAGCTCCTCAATATTTGGGACTGATGAAACACCTGTGGTTCAACCGGAAGAACAAAGAAATGAAGAAGCTGAGGATGTGGCTAAATCACTGATAGCCTTAAGGAGTTCAGAGACAGTTCTAACTGAGGAACCTGTTCAAGCTGATATAGCTAGAACCTTTCAACAGGTAACTCAAACTCCTGAAGCTGAGGCTATAGTGAAAATGGTTGAAGATGCCAGAAGGGTAGCTGAAGATGAGAGAATAGCCAGAGAGCTCCAAGAAGAATTTGACCTATACATGCAAAACAATGTGTTTGAAAACCTTCTTGAAGAAGCAAAGACCAGGTCTTTCAACTGGAGGTTAAAGGATTATGACTTGGATACAATGTCTGAAGCTAATAGGCAGAGGTTAATTGCTATTGCCTCTCAATTGCCTACCAAGCTAACAAAGAATGATGAAAATTACCGTCTGTTGAAAAAGATTAAGAGGGCTCTTGTGATTAGAAACTTGAAGAAAGAGGAAGAGGTAGCTCAGATGCAGGTTAGAGGACTTTGCAGCTTGATTGACAAAATATTTTATGAGCTAAAAGGAGAAATTGCTGCTGTCAATCCTAACCTGGTGATGCCTTCACCATCAGAGCTGATCTCAGGTACAATAACTGCTAATGTTAAACCTGAAATTGATGATATTGCAGATATACCACCTCCACCTTCATTTATCTACAACCCAAACCCAATGCCTACAACAGCTTCATCCATTCTACAGTCACTTCCCATCATACCTTACAAACCTCCACATATCCCCAAGAAGCTTGCTGCTAAACTTGCCAATCCCAAGTTTAGATCAGACAACTTTACACCCATCATTCCCTTCAAAAAGAAGCCTCCACCAACCATGGACTTCTCTGACATCTTTCCACCTACTCCACCCTCAAGCCCAACTCCTGAAGCCAATGAACCACCTCCAAAAACCACCCTACCTCCACTCACCATAAGAGAACCTTCTTCCACCACCATCACCAAACCTACTGAAACTCAACCAGGTCCCTCTTCATCATCTGCCAAAGGCAAAAGGCCTATTGTGCAAGAATCTGCTGGTAATTCTGATGAAGAGAGGGAAATTAAGAAGAGAAAGTTGATGCATGCCAGAAATAAAAGAAATCAAAAACAAATGAGAAGAGGTCCTCCCAGCAAAAGACGAATTGCTAGTTGGACAGTGGATGAAGCCACACTTGATTTCACTTTCACTATGGCCAGTGGCATAACTCAGGTGGTAAATGCCCGCAAGGCAACTTCTCAACTCACCCTGCAGCAAATGACAGACATCATTCTAAAGCTCAGAGAAGTTATGAACCCTTCAAGAGCGGAGCACATGTTAAGGCTTTTAATTGAGCCATCTGTGCTGGAATGTGGAATGCTCTATCGAAGCAATTTAGATGATGAATCAGCAGGAGAAGAAGAAGAGCCTACCAGTGAGATCAAATTTATCATTTGGGAAGAAGAGGAGAAGCTATTCTATGTTCATAGAGCTGATGGCACCTTTACAATCCATGAGTCTATTTCTGTTCAAGAAGAATGGAACGAAATGGACTGGGATTCAATTAAACACGTAAAGGTGACCAAAACAAACACCAAAGAGCTTTCTCAAAATCTTGATGCCAGCATCAGATCTTCTGACAAGTAGGTTGTGGAGAAGAAAATTTTTGGGTACAAGTCAGTTTTGAAGATAAACATTGAAGACAATGAATAATTTGACAGCATCAGCTTAGGGGGAGATTGTAAGGAAAAATAGAGCTTGGAAGATTTCCGGCTGAAATGCCAATTTTACTAGTTCCGGCTGAAGTTGAAGTTGAAGCGGAATTCACACTTCAAGCGGAACAGGCAGTTCAAGCGGAAAGAAGCAGTTTTGTTACTTAGCGAATATTCCGGGTGAACTCGATTATCCACCAGATAAAGAGTTCAACCTGACTTTTCCTGAGAAGTCTTTTCAGAAGTCCAATCCTGCAAAAGCTTCTCGTATGCTTCTAAATCAGATTTAAGCCGCTCTCCTAAAGTAGATTGTTGCTGCCAACACGCAAGTCATTCCGATTGTCGATGTTTATTCTTTTGGTAGTTTGTATTTGACTTTTATGTTTACGGTCTAGATTAGATCGCATGAGATCAATGGCTGTCATTGATCTCATTAGCACTATATATAGCATGTTATCTCTTAGTTTACACATCATCATCAGTGTGGTTATCACTTGTAATAGTGTAGCTTTGAGTTAATGCAAATAGTGCCGAATATTCGATATTTCGTTGTCTCTACTATTCTGCAAATCAAGCATTTACATTATACAAGAGTTTAATATCGCTTAAGTAAAGTGAAATATAACTTTAATTCCGCAGGGTTATATTTGCAAGTAAAGGGCTTAGTTTTAGTTTATTCATAACTAATAACGATCCTACACATCTACATCTTGTTCTGTGACAATGGGAAGAGTTTTTGCTTCAGTAGCTTTGCCAGCTTGGTTTGGACTTAGCTCTTTATTTTGTTGAATGTTTTTTTTGCAGAGGGAGCCTATTCTAGCATCCGATCATCACCTTGATTACCACTTCCATTACCACCCACATCATCATCATTATTGGCTCTAGCAGTTTGATTATTTTATAGAGCTTTAGCTAATAACCTCTTCAGTATTTCAATTTCTTCTGCATGATCTTTTATTTTCTCATTGGCTTTTAGAAGCTCTTGATCTTGTTCTTTGATCTTGTAATTAGCTTCTTTATGCTTATCAGCAGCAGAGATGTCAGAGACTTCAAGATTTTGTTCCAAGATAACCTCTCGATTAACCAAAGAAGTATCTGCCCTAGACACAATTTCTTGAGCAGGAGCAGTTGTAATAAGCTGAGACTCAACTTGAGTTACCGGATCCAAGCTTGTGATGTTAATTTCAGCAGTGGCGTCAATATCTTGAATTGTAGCTTCAGTAGCGGTGATGGGAGCAGATTGGTCTCTTTGTTGCACAAAGATGTCTGGTTCAGGTTGTGCTGGTGTTTGCACATCAGCAACAGTTCCAGTTCCAGAGACAGACCCTCTTCTTATTTCAAGCTTCTTTCGTTCTTGAGCGTACTTTGATCTTGACTCCCTATTGTAGCCAGGCCTAACATCTCCCTCAAGTATAAATGAGGCTGATTCTGGCTCAGGTGAATCAGCTTTTGAGGAATTTGATGAGATGTCATCATGAGTTTTCCTTGATGTTGGAACAAAAATTTTGTGTGACTGACACCATCAAATCTGTTTACCGAAGCACTCGACTGAAGAATCCACGTGAATTGATTCAGAGACTGGGTTGTGATGCTCGAGGCTTGCGAGTTTGGACCGAAGACCGTTTTCTGAAACAGTCAACCGTTCGGGTCAACGGTCAACGTAAAAGTCAACGGAAGATCGGTTCGAGCGAGTCAAGCTTTGTATTAATTAAATCAATTTTGATTTAATTAATATTTATGTTATTTCATTTACTTGTAATTCTGTTCAGTTTTTATATTTTTCACTTGTTAGTCACCCTCACTATATATATAGTGAGGGTGCCCATTCCAAGAAAAAAAGAGTCTCCAAATGTGGAGATGATGATTTTCTTGTAGAGTGTGAGATTTCAATTCTAGAGAGAGAGAGTGAGTCAAGAATTTCTAGAGAGAGTGTGTTGTCATGATTTCTTGATTGTAATCATTCGATTAATGAAATCATTCGACATTGATTATCATCTTTCTCTTGTGTTTGATTATCCAAGATTCATCTTTTTCATCATCGTGTCCTTCGAGTTTTTGAATCCGACCCTAGTTCTTGCTCAAGATCGAGATTCTTGATGTGTAAATCTGGTCTTGACAAATGGTATCAGAGCAGGTACCGATCAGATTTCCTCTCACCGTGAATCTGGTCACTCGAATCTGATTTTGAGCTTGAATGGGTGAAGATGATGAAAACTCATTTTTTGAGACGTTTTCTCATTTTTTCAGCATTTTGGATGGATTCTGATGATATGGATGCTTGATTCATGTTTGGGAATTCATTCTGATGCATTTTCATCTTCTATTTGTTCAAATCTGTGAGAAAAATGAAGATCAGAGCTGATTTTTTTGTAACTTAGAGTTTTTCCTGTATTTGGGGTTTTTAAAGATTTTGGGCTTGATTCTTCAATTTCTGGGCGATTCATCATGTTTTCGGATGAAATCAGGTATGATTCTTAGTGGAAAACGCATTCCGGATCCATTGGAAGCATCGATTTCATCTGAATCTCAACCGTTTGGGCATATCTGGAAAAACACACACTAGTGTGTGTTTCATGGTGTTCTTCGTGTTCTTGAGAATTTCCAGAATTTGAAGACTGATTTGATCCGAGTTGCTGCTGTTTATGTGTTGTTGGTGGCTACAACATTGTCATGAATGGTTTAGCATCATATCGTGTTTTCCATGCAATTCTGGGCAGATTCAAGTTCACCAAGTATGGGTTTCTAATGTTCATCACGTTTTCCAGATTTATTCAAGTGTTTGAAGTTATGAAGATTGCCTTAGCGGACTTCTGAGTGCTCTTAGCGAACTAGATGTCTTGTTAGCGAACTTGAGTTTTGCCTTAGCAAACTTGTTTGCTTTAGTGGACTTCAGCAAAGGTTAGCGAACTTCTCTGTATGCTTTAGCGGGACTTAAATAAGCTTTAGCGGACTTGGGAAGGTTAGCGGACTTGTTTTGGGGTTTTTATCCGAGTTCGTTTCAGAGGATTTCATTGGTCTAGGATGATAGAGGGTCGACTCACGAGTCCAGCATATAAAAATCATGAATTTTGGTCCAATAATCACGGAGATATAGTGATTTCACGGTTTTCCGATGTGGGTTTTATTATTCCGGTGACCTGCGAACGTTCCGGTGGTCATTAGGGTTTCACAGGATGAAGGAGACGCATGTGGGGACCAATGGTGATGTGGCAGCGGGTGATTGGTTAACAAAGAATGTCTCTCTCTTCATTTGTCGTATCCCAGGTCAAACCTCCATTTGCTGTCGATCGTCCATTGGTGGAGAGCATAACTTGTGGGATCTTGCTAGCTGAAGGATATGTTAATGCTTTTGGAGCTGGTAATTGCTGATTGGTCAAGAAAAATTGCGTGGGACCCTCCAGCTTAAAGGATCCGTTGAATCAGCTAGTGCTGTCACTCTTTGATTGGTGTGTTCTCCCTTGACGCGGATCCACCTCCAAGGCCCTTAGATCTGATTAATCTGGATCGTTGGATTCTAATTGTGTGCTTTCTGTGCTGAATTGGGATTGGCCAGCCGCCTCTATACATGGATCATGGATCAGCACCATCAGATCTATTTTATTTCTGCCGTCGGATCAGTTTCAAAACCGAATTGTGATTGGCTGGTTTAATTTACACATGGATTATGGTCTTTCTTGAGAATTTAATTCCACTAATTTATTTTTCAGCATATTTCGTCAAACACGGGTATTTTCTTATCAGTTTCTCAACGAGACTTACGAGATAACGCCCGAACAGAATTTCGAATTTTTTTTATTATTAGTTGTGGATTTATTCCATTTTATTGAATGGGGTTCTCGTTTATTGACGCCGCGCGCAACATTTGCTATCGATCACTGACGGGTTAGCTTTATTATCCGGTTAATTATGTAGCTTTCTCCGTTATGTCTCACGGTTTTAGTTTTTTAGCTGATGCAGCGCGGATGTCAACTAACCGGATTAACTGGAATCTCAGTTAATCATTGGAATTTTTCCAATTAAATCTCTCGAGAAGCCGTTACTTGACGAAATTGATGGATTTTTCCCAGATTGCACCGGTTAAGTCAGAATTCTTCATGGAATATTTTTCCGAGCTCATTTTTCTTCGCCCAAAATTATGAAGACTCCGGTTATGATTATTTTTTGCTCGGGATCTAAGATTTTCACAGATTTGACATTTATCTTTATTTTCGCATCCAACCTCAGTCAGCGGATTATTCACAACTGTTAGCATCCGGCTTCCGGTTTTTTCGCGAGATTGTCCGATTTCAAGATTATTTATCTGGTTTCTATAGGCAACCGATCGCGATGGTTCGACTCTCCGCATCTGATTTTACGCTTCCGACTTGATGTTTTTGGAGAGATTTAGAGAAATAGGACGAATTATTATGGATTTGGATATCGGGTCGATTATTCAGAGTTGGAGCATTTTTAGTGTTTGATTGGTTTATCTGATTCAGTTTATTGCGGTTATGACTCCGATGTTCAGCATTTTCTCAGTATTGTACCCGACCGCGTGAACCGAGTGAGCGGAACACTTGGCTCTCAACTGGAGAAACGAGAACAGAAGAAGCTTATTCAGAAGAGGAATCTCTACGACAGATTGTCTCTGATTTATCAGTTTTTCGTTGAAGATGTATGACAGAGCGATTCTTCAGCAATTAAACAGATTTGAAAGCATCAGTCAAGGGGGAATATGTTGAAACTAAAATTTGTGTGACTGACGCCATCAAATCTGTTTACCGAAGCATTCGACTGAAGAATCCACGTGAATTGATTTAGAGACCGGGTTGTGATGCTCGAGGCTTGCAGATTGGACCGAAGACTGTTTTCTGGAAAAGTCAACCGTTCGGGTTAACGATCAACGGAAAAGTCAACGGAAGATCGGTTCGAGCGAGTCAAGCTTGATATTAATTAAATCAACTTTGATTTAATTAATATTTATGTTTATTTCATTTACTTGTAATTCTGTTCAGTTTTTATGTTTTTCTGTTGTTAGTGACCCTCACTATATATATAGTGAGGGTGCCCCATTCAGAGAGAGTCTTAAAAGAGAGTCTCAAAATGTGAGATGATGATTTTCTTGTAGGGTGTTGAGTCTTCCATTCTAGGAGAGAGAGAGTCATGGATTTCTAGAGAGAGATTGAGTGTTGTCATGATTCTTGATTGTAATCATTCGATTAATGAAATCATTCGACTTGTTTATCATCTTTTTCTTGTCTATAATTCATCTTCTCAATCTTCATCTTTCTTTTTGGCTTTTCGAATCTGAACCTCGTTCTTGCTCAAGATCAGGATTCTCGTAGTGAAAATCGGTCCTGACACTTGACTTTATTTTCTTTTGCTTCTTATGACTTGAAGCTCCAGGTTGTTCACTAACTTGGGTTGGTTCTCTTGTTTTTATTTTCTTTCTTTTAGGACCCCTAGCATCTGAACTAGTAGAGTCAGAACCTGATTCAGATCCAGGTTGGAATCTTGACCCTGATTCGGGTTTGGATACAGATGCATTTGAGTTATTTTCATTATTATTTCCAGACGCATCATCTTCACTACCAGACTCTTCATTTTCATCTCCTGATTTGTCTGATTCAGATGCATCTTTGGATGAAGCTCTGTCTTCAGGTTCTGAATGCATAGGGTCATCATGAATTGGAGAATTGATTGGATGATCATCTTGGAGATTTGCTGCATTATTATCAGGTTCAGCAGCATTGGCATCTGCCATTTCAGCATCAGCTTCATCATTTCTTTGATCTTCATCCATATCATCATCAATATCAATTCCCTCAATCATGTTTGGGAAAAATGGAACTTCGGGTCCATCATAACGACCAATTTGGTAACGCGTGTAAGAACCAGGTACCATCCTCCTAGGAACCAAGTAGGGTTCTGTCTTCTGCAAGTTCGGGTAGTAATGATCAAGAATGGCCTGTATGAATCTGGGATACATCAGAAATTTCTCAGATTTTCTAGTGGGATGAAGGTTGTAGTCCATCCATTCGATTATTTTCCTAGAGAGGTTGAAACCAGCACCGGAGGCTAAACCATGTAGAGCCCAAGCAGTTTCTTCCACGAAGTCATCAGTCCCAGACTTTCTTGGAGCGAAAGCTGAAATGAAGAAAGTGATGATACACTTCGAGTTATCCGGGAATAACGTCTTCTTTATCTTCTCGTTCGCAGTCACCGAAAGATCTCCTTGATATCCCATCATGAGGATTGTGTCTTGCCACTCTTCTTTTGGAAAAGAAACAGGGCAAAGTGCATCATTTAGTTGTAGCACTTCTCGGACTTTTTCTTCATTTATTTCAACATACGACCCTTGAATCCTTGATCTGATAGACTTGGAACCATTGTCAGCAACGAATGTGTTGGCGTTGATCTAGAAATCATTTATTATACCCAAGCTTATGACAGGCTCCAACCGGATACTAGTGATCTAATTTGAGTTTTCTAGGATTCTGAAAGCTTATTCATATCGTCCGGCATCAGTCCAGCTTCTGTTGATTTCACAGTATTGATTGTGAGATTTTGAGAAATCCAGAGGGGCATTGGCTGCTCTTTCCTGTCTGGGAGCCATCTGCGCATAAGAAATTACATGATTACATCAAATTTGACAAGTCAAATGAATGTCGTGTCACACTAAATTCGTGATAGTGACAGAGCTTTTCAAATTAACCTACAAAGATACAAAAGAAATTTACTCAAGGCATAGGCTCAAATTTCTTCAAAAAATTGATCAATTTAGTTCAACAGAGTATGTCAGTGAATTTGACCCAAATTCCAGCAATTTCCCTTGAAATAGTAATTTTATTGAAAAATTGAAAAATTAACTTTGGTGAAGAATTAAGTGAAATTTGGCTCAAGAATACATGTTTGAGTTATTGCCTAAATAAAAACTTTGACCCAAATGACTCAAAGGTCTAAAGAAGGAATCAAGAATTGATTCCCCCTAAGCTTGTGCTTTCCACAGTTGAAGTTATTTATTTGGGATCAAACAGAATTATTGAATCACATTTTCTTAATTCAGCATGATTTGAGCACTTTGAGACACTAACTAACACATATATTCTATTTAACTACTTGTGTGGGTGTAAAATGAAAATTTCCACTTAAGCACATACAAGATGTCAAATGATGAATCAGAATACATGTATGAAGTTCTGTCATGCTTAAATCACATAACCAAAGTCAATTAAAGTCAATTAAAGGAACAAGAAGCATTCAATATCAGACATGAGCATCAACATCAAGGTCAGAGACAAATAGGAACAATCAGCCCTAAATTCTAACCTAGCTAGCATTTATTTTCTTATAAGTGTGATATGAGCTTCAATAGTTCTTATCTTAACCATTTATTTAGAATAAAAGATAATGACTCATAAAACAATGACTAATGTGCATGTTATTTCATTAAATCAGGTATAGTTGTAAACCTACCCAGAATATCAGAAATTTAGCATGCTAAGTCATATTTGATGAGATTTATTAAGTTATTGAATAATAATCAAGTAGACCAATCCACCTGAATAGACAGAAATCAAACATCCAATAATTTATTTGGGATCAGAAGACATACCTCAAAGAAGATCTAAAGTTTGCTAAGATCTAATTGAGAAATTTCTAGAAATCAACAGTTTCAACGCTTGATCCTGTTTGAGATCAATCATGAACAGATTAGAAATTTGACTAAAGTTATTCAAGCTGATTGAATGAGTTTAATGAATTGCCCCTATGTAGCTCAACGATTGTATATCAGAAGTTACCAAGAATTCATGAAACATACCTCTTAGATGATCAAATTTGTGCTAAGATCAATGTAAGAGACAAGAAGATCTTGTCGTGTTTCTGGATAGAATCTGTTATTAAATCAGGAAAAATTTGCTAAACAATTGACTGGAAGCCACACACAGCCTAAATAGGGTCAGATTCATTAAACAGAAGTAAATTTCACAGGATTTGACTTAAAAAGTCAACAATGCAAGCATTTGTCAAAAACCATGCCAAAACTAGTCAAACATTGCAGATTTAACCTATATTGAGTTTAACCTATGTTAGACAAGTTAAAGCCTAGATATTCACTTATTTAAGTTGCATATCCAGTGAAATTCAATTGAAAGGAAGAAATCTAGCAAAATGGTCAAAAGTAGCCTTTATGTTGTCATGTTGGTCAGTTTTATTCTTAAAGCAGCACAAAAGCGACAAAAGTTACCATTTCATGTCAAGGATTCCCTTCCTCAAGTTATTTGAATCAACTGACTCTTATTGGATTGGGATTAGACCATTTGAAGTCCAATTTTGGTCACACGGATAAAATTTGAGAAAAATTCCTCATTTGACCCAAATGATAAGATTTAAACCCAATGTTATCCCATTTAGGGCTTAAATTGTCCACTAAACCCTTTATTAATTCCGTTTGTTTTCTTTTAAAAAATTTAAAATTTTGACATGGATTGTTCCAAAATTCAACTTATTTCCTTAACGGGTCAAAGTTTAGACAAAGTCCAGTTTAGCTTCCAATTTTGAAGCTTTTGAGATCCGGAATGCATTTAGAAACATCCAAATGCATTACTTTATTGTTTTTGGAACAAAGCATAGTCAAACCATCTCATTCACAGTTTAAGATTCATCAAACCATAGAGGGGAACACAGAGTTATTCTAAACAAAAAGAAGAATGATCAATTTCAAGTATATTGCATATAGCAAGCAACAAATTTTTAAACAATCATCATGTTTGAGTCTCTGTTATCATTCCTTTCATCCTGTGAATCCAATTAACATAGATTACAAACCATAAATCTCAATTTATTCAATAACAGAGGCGGCTCATGATCCGATTTTACCCAACACAATAGACATAACCAAACATGGAATTGATACCTTGTAATGATGCTCACGAAGATTTCTAGCACTAAACAAGCAACAATCTGTGTAAGATTCAACAATATTTTTGAGAAAGTGACGATTTACGGTCGCTAGAGAGAAGTTACGGTTCAAAGAGAAAGAACCGATTCAAACCATTTAAACTTCAAACAACAACGCACCTCGATGTTCAGGAACGGTGTGTAAATCGGAATCCGAGGTGATAGCTTTTGGTTCGCCGGAGGTTCGCATAGAGAGAGAGAGAGTAGGAGAGCGGGTTGTAATTTGTGTTTTGAATGAGAAGCAAAATTGGTCTCAGCCTATTATGTAGGCGAGATCGATAAGAATGGGACAACAACGAAGTCACCAAGGACTGGTAAGAGTCGAGATCGCCAAAAGAAAAAAAAAGAACTCGAGCATATGAGATCGCCTATCAAACCCTAGCTTAAAATGAAGTCGCCAAGATAAACCTGAGATCGCCAAGGATTATTATCGACTAAGCGTGATCGGTAAGAAGAAAAACCTGATAAGGCGAGATCGCCGAGAAGAATTTCTGACAAGGCGAGATCGCCAAGAAGAATTTCGGACAAGGCGAGATCGCCAAGAAGAATTTCCTTTTTGGCGAGATCGCCAAAGGCTATTAGGCGAGATTGCCAAGTTGAAATTTCTTTTAAGTCATATAGCGAGATTGCCAACGGTTAAGTGGGAGGCAAAATCGCCAAGGCTAAATCCTCTCAACCCCGAGATCGCCAAGTGCAGAAACTTGGTGTACCTAGTCTTTTATGCGAGATCGCCAACAGCAAAGAAAGAAAGAAAAAAAAAGGAAAAATTTGACAGCAAGTTAATTAAATTTTTATTTGAGAATTTTCTGATTTATTATCAATTTTTAACCAATATGAGAACACCCGAAGCCAAAACACTAAAATTCTCAATTGTGAAATCAGTGATTTGCAAAAAACTTAAATGAACTCATTAGGGGCAATTTGGGAATAATTGAATTTTCTAAGTGCATAACATGTTAAAAACACCATTTTGACTCAGAAAATTTAAAAATTCACACACTTGACCAAAAACCTTATTGAAACTAATTAACTTGAGTCAGGCCAGCCCAAACTTACCAAAACGGTTGATTTTTACTTAAAACTGCAAATGGACCTCAAATTTGACTAATTTCTCCCAAACTTGATGTTTTTAAGCACAAAGCACCCAAATTCACGTTTTATGACAAATTTGGTTATATCAAAGCGTAGTGCTTTCATTTATACCATTAAAGCCTTATTTTCTAGCAATTTCCAGTTATTTGCTTAAATTTTGCATATTTTTGCTCGGTAATGGTTGAACTATGTTAGGAATCAAACCGGTCAATTACGTGATCACAGACACTTACAAGTCAAATCACCTCACAAATTCAGTAACCTAAGTCTGATTGTCGGTATTGTTATCCACTTGAGCTCAAGCAAGGCAATTTTCAGCAATATCACTGTGATGTCATATATCATGTTTTAGTCCGGTTTAATGAAAGTTGTGATGAACTTTTATTTCACTAAGTCAAACAGCTATCCTAGCTTTGTCTATTTACCACTTCAGTCAAGCACAACACACAAATGGAATTTCTTCCCCCTATTTCTTTAGAGGTAAGTACTGATTTCAAGGTGGATGAATATTTTTTGATTCGCGTGAACACAAGGTCGGAGTTTCGTCAGCAGATGTGTCACATAATATTTTCAATGATAATGATGGGACGCATGAACACAAGGTCAGAGTTTCCTCAGCAGATGTGTCACGGTCAATGGATGGATGTGAGATATTTCTCACTTATTGATGGATGTGTGATAATTCACACTTATTAGTGTATGTGTGATGGATCACACTTATTGAAGGTTTGAAATCAGCACTTTCCGCAAAAGAAATACTCGAGTGTGTTGGTTAGACTTACTTAGCACAGACTTAAGCAGATTTAAAGGATTTTGCTAACTGTTTTGACTTAAGGTCCACAATTTCATGGTTTTAAGTGTGTAATCACAGGACTTGCCTAATTCTTATTTTGTTGAGCCTACCGACACATCGAATCATAGAATTACTGATCGATTGTATCATATCCTATGGTCAGATCACAAGACTAGAATCTGTAGGATCGTTAATAGTTATGATTAAACTAAAACAATAACCCTCTACTTGTAAATATAACCCTGCGGAATTAAAGTTATACTTCACTTTACTCTAGCAGATTTAGTTCTCTTGTATTAGGTAGTGTTTGATTTGCATAAGTATAGTAACAACGAAGTAAGAAATACTCGGCACTATTTGCATTAACTCAAAGTTACACTATTACAAGGTGATCAAGAACCGTGTGTAAAACTAAGAGCTAACTATGCTATATATAGTGCAGATGAGATCAATGACAGCCATTGATCTCAAATGATCTAATCTAAACCATTTAATACAAAGTCAAATACAAACTACCAAAAGCATAAACTTCGACAATTGGAATAACTTGCGTGTGATCAGCATCATACTACTTTTGGAGAGCGGCTTGGGTAGATTTAGAAGCAAACGAGAAGCTTTTGCAGGATTGGACTTGCTGAAAAGACATCTCAGGAAAAGTCCGGTTGAACTCATTATCTGGTGGATAATCGAGTTCACCCGGAATATTCGCTAGCTGACAAAATTGCTTCTTCCGCTTGAACTCCCAGTTCCGCTTGAAGTTGAGAATTCCGCTTCAACTTCAACTTCAGCCGGAACTTAACAAAACTGGATTTCAGCCGGAAATCTCCTAAGCGAAATATTCCTTACAATCTCCCCCTAAGCTGATGCTGTCAAATTATTCTTTACTTCAAAGTTTATCTTCAAAAATTGACTTATACCCAAAAGTTCTTCTCCTTGACCTACTTGTCAACCGACTTGATGTTGGCATCTGGATTCTGAGCAAGCTCTTTAGAGTTAGTTTTGGTCACCTTCACATGTTTGAATGTTGCCCAATCTCTTTCACTCCATTCAGTCTGAACTGAAATGGATTCATGAACAGTGAAGGTGCCATCGGCTCTGTATACATAAAACAACTTCTCTTCTTCTTCCCAAATGATAAATTTGATCTCACTAACAGGCTCTTCTTCTTCTTCAGCTGAGTCATCATCTAAACTGCTTCTGTAGAGCATTCCACAATCTAGCATAGTTGGTTCAATGAGAAGCCTTAACATGTGCTCAGCTCTTGAAGGACTTAGAATTTCTCTAAGTTTCAGAATGATGTCAGTCATTTGTAGTCCAGAAAGAAGTGTGGTAGCCTTGTGAGCATTCACTACTTTGGTTGTGCCATTTTCCAATTGAAAGGAGAAATCAAAATTTTCTTCATTTACTGTCCACCCAATGATTTTGTTCTTTCTGGGTGGCCCTTTCCTTCTTTTGCTTTGATCTTTCTTTCTTTTGGCATGCAACATCTTCCTCTTTTTCAATTTCCTCTCTTCATCAGAATCACTTGCTGATTCTTGCACAACAGGTGCTTTGCCTTTTCCAGAGGATGAAGAAGGGCCAGGTTGAACTTCAGTAGATTTGGCAGGAGGGGTAGGAGCATTGGTGTTGGCTGATGGTTCTCTGATGGTGAGTGGAGGTAGGGAAGTTTGAGATGGTGGTTTATTGGCTTCTGGTGTAGGGCTTGAAGGTGGAGTAGGTGGGAAAATATCAGAGAAGTCAATGGTAGGTGGAGGCTTCTTCTTAAGAGGGACAATAGGTGTGAAATTGTCTGTTCTGTATTTAGGGTTGGCAAGTTTGGTGGCTACCTTTTTAGAGATTGAAGGTGGTTTGTAGGGTATGATGGCAAATGACTGTGGAAATGATGGAACTGTTGTAGACATGGGGTTTGGGTTGTAAATGAAAGAAGGTGGAGGTTGCAAATCTGCATCATCAGCAAGCTCAGGTTTAACATTTAAGTTAGATGATGTACCTGAAGTGAATTCTGAGAGTGCAGGCATCACTAGCTTTGGATTCACAGCAGCAGTATCTCCTTTGAGCTCATGAAAAATTTTGTCAATCAAGTTGCAAAGTTCCCTGACTTTCAACTGAGCTACCTCTTCTTCTGTTTTCAAATTCCTAACCACAAGGACCCTTTTTATCTTCTTCAACAACAGGTAATTCTCATCATTCCTTATCAGTTTGGTAGGCATCTGGGAGGCGATTGAGATCAGCCTTTGCCTTTCAGCATCAGTCATTGCTTCCAAATTGTAGTCCTTCATTCTCCAATTAAAAGATCTTGTCTTAGCTTCTTCCAACAAACTTTCAACAACCTCAACCTGTGAATACAAATCAATTTCCTCTTGAAGTTCTTGGGCTAGCCTCTCATCTTCAGCTACCCTTCTAGCATCTTCCACCATTTTCTGCACAGCTTCAGCTTCAGGAGTTTGAACAACCTGCTGAATGCTTCTAAGAGTTTCAGTTTGAACAGGTTCTTCAGCTTGAACTGGCTCGGTACTCCCCATAGCTATTAAAGTTGCAGCTATATCTTCAGCCTCTTGTTCTTCCGGTTGAACCTCAGATGGGTGGTCAGACCCAAAGATTGAGTGACCAGGGCCATAGATTGGATCAGGAGAATTTTCATCAATTTGAATTATTTCCACCTGAGTTTCAGCTTGAGTTTCTGGTTGAACTACCAGTTGAGCTTCCGACTTGGACTTCCGGTTGAACAAAGTTAGGACCTTCAGTCACCACCTGAGGTTTGGTGACTTCAGGTTCTTTATCTGTTAATTCCAAAACTTCTGTGCCTTCTTCTTCACCAATCAGATTCTCATCACCTCCTTCAGTCAAAGAAGCAACTGCAACAGTTGCAGTGCTCTCTTCAATATCATCTACTGCCTTGCTGGTGGAGGCAGTGTTCCTCTCCCCTTGATCACTGGCTCTTTCAGCCGGAAAGATAACATTCTTTAGTAACACTTGTGATCATATTGATGTGCTCAGGGAGAGCACCAGCAATCAACATTGAAGATTGTACAAGCTCAGTGAGGTTGGGGTCTTCAAATGGAGATATAGCAATCAGTTGACTGCTCTTCATGTTGACCCAACTTTCTTCCACTGTGAAGGGGTTAATGCCAAGTTTCCTACAAGCTGTGGCTCGAACTTCAGCCGGTATTCTGTCAGTTTCTTCAATTTCGATTATTGCAGGTGTTAAAGTCATCTTCTCCCTCAATTTGACAGTATCAGCTTCATTAGCTTCTCTGTTTGGGTTTGAAGGACCTGCCTCAGCTTCAGTGGGAGCAGCCTTGACCAAGGTAGCAACAGTTGAATTTAGTTGATCAACCTGTGCTTGGAGACTTAGGTACAGTGTCGTCAATTCTGGTAGTGTATAGCTGTCCTCAACTGGCATTTTACCAGTATCCCTGGACAAAACCAAGTTATCAATCCGAGATTGATCAACTGTGGTACCCATGGCTTCTTGGCACCCGGGATTCTCTTCAACTGGCTCAGCAACCCTTGGTTCCAATGAAGGACCCATGGGTGCTGATTCAGAGAAGATTGTCGCAGATTGGGTCTTATTGATGTTACTGCTAGCACCAAGATCCAGTGGGGATCCTTGGGCAGCAGCAGCCCTTTCTGCATGAATCTCTTCAAAACTCCTGAGATTCACCTCCGGTGAGGAGTGGGGGTTCAGTGCTCCAGTGTCTTGGTCCATCAGTATGTTCTCGTGTAATGAGGTTGGTGAGTTAATAACACCCTCATTTGGACCAAGAATGGGTGCACTGTCACTCCTAGGTGATAGGGGTTGCAGGGGTGAAAACTGTTTAGATGGGGAGTGTACATCTGCTTCTAATGACTCCCCCTCAAATGAAGGTTCATCCTTAAGAGTTAATCCCAATTTTACCAGTTTCCGTTTAGGCTTTTTGCCTTGAACGGGGTTTGAAGCTTCAGGTTGGTTGGTGGGACTAGGTGGAGGAGACCTAGTCACCACATTTCTCTGTCTCTTGAATATGACAGGAGGAGATATGGAGGAGGAAGTGGCAGTGGTAGTAGTTTTAGTGGGAGCTTTCCTCTTTTTGGATTTGTAGATTTGAAGAGTAGAGGAAGCTGGGACAGATGTGGGATCAGGAGCTATTGGGTTGATAGCCCTGTCATCTTGAGCAGGGTGCTCAGTTGCTGTCACAGTTTCCGTTTGAACCTCAGCTTGAGCAGGTTCATCAGGAAATTGCCTTGGAATTGGCAGGGGATAGTCAGTATCCCTTCCAAGAAAAACAGTCTTATTTAAAGCTAAATTTGAAAAGGTTTTCTCATTTAGGTGTTTTGGTTCCAAAATTTTACCACCCAAGATAATTTGGGGGTATTCCTCCCTGAGAATACAAGTTAAAAACCTAGGATACAGATAAACATAATCTGGTGAAAGGTTTGTTTTGAGACCCTTAAAAATCAGTTTGGAGAAATTGAAATTTTGACCTTTGACCACAGCATAAAATGCTGAGGCCTGTTCAGCAGCAAGTTCGTCAAACCCGCCTTTCTTGGGAGTTAGGCAAACCAGAAGGGTGTGGGCTAAGAATCTCCACTTGTATGGCAATTGCCCCTTCCTTATAGTTTTGCTTCCCATTGAACCACCATAGCCAATATCTCTAAACAACTTCAAATATACCGATGAGTCAACAAACACATACCCATCTTCGTCCCTCAGTTTTAACACCTTTCGTATCTTGGCTTCATCGATTTCCACCAATTTGCCCTGAACTCTGGACACAATCTTTTCACTACCGCCATCAGTCTCGGCAACCCTAGCGTTTGACCAGAACTCCTCCATGATTTCTTCAAAGATTACCGCTTCAACTGTCAGAGCATAGTGAAGATGACAGTTCTTGAGGAAGTTTATCATACCATTGTATATGTTGGTCTTGCTTGGTTCTTCGAGATAAGCCACCAGGTTATGTTCCACTGGGAACCTTGAGTCACTGGCTGGCTTCTTGCCACTAGAACTCCCCTTAGGAGCCATTGTTGATTGCAGATTTGAGAGAAGTTGACGGTTATTTGGAAGTTATGGAGAGGGTTTGGGAGAAATTTTGGGAGTAAATTATGAGTGGGGTTTGAGAGAAATGGGGAAAGTGACGGTAAATTAGGGCTTTTACCCTTTTCGTTGATGATGTGGAGGAGAGAGGTTTTAAACCGTCGATTCAGTAACTGATGTGACTGGTGCTTTATGGGTTATACGGTACAACTTGGTAAAGCATGTCATTATCCAAAAGAATTTTACTGAAACCTCGGACATTTAAAGGTTAAAAACTCAATGGGTAATTAAATGTGTATCCACATAAAAAGTTGTGCCTTCCGGGTAATTTAATGAAAAGTAACTTTTGACTTGTTGACCCGGAAGTTCAGGTGGAACCCATTTTCTCCTTTATTTTGAAAACCAAATTTCTTCCGTTTGAACTTCAAGCGGAAGATTTTTCCGCTTGAAAGAATTGTTTTCAAAAACTTTTCCCACATAGTTTACAAAGCATTTTCCGGTTGAAGTTCACCCGGAGATTTTCAAAAGTTTTCTTTTCTCAGGTTGAACCTAACTTGAACCGGAAAACCAAAACACATGATTTTCTTGAAAATTTGTGCTAAGTGTTCATAGTTTAGCAGCAGTTACTGACTATGAACTGAAATGTCTTCTAATTAACACAAGAAATTTTCATTTTTCTTTTCTTTTTGTATCAAGAGACAGGCTCTTAAGCACATGCCTCTCTTTTATTAAAAAATTGTGAAAAGTTTGTTAGTCAAAGTTCATCATGCCAATTGCTGTGATGAGGTAAAAGAACCTTGCCTCATCAAAAGCTTTGGTAAACAGGTCAGCCAATTGGTGATCAGTATGAACTTTGAACAACTTAATTAAATTCTTTTCTGCACAATCTCTAATAAAGTGATACCTGATATCAATGTGCTTTGTTTTGGAGTGCTTGACTGGATTGTTGGTGATGGATATGGCACTGTTGTTGTCTGCAAAAATGGGAGTTTCCATGAAGGTGATCCCATAATCAAGCATTTGATTTTGGATCCAAAGGACTTGACTACAGCAGCTTGATGCAGCAATGTATTCAGCTTCAGCTGTTGATGTAGAAACACAAGTTTGTTTCTTACATTGCCAAGATACAAGCCTTTCACCCAAGAATTGACATCCTCCTGATGTTGATTTCTTATCAATGTCACATCCTCCATAGTCACTGTCTGTAAATGCCTTGAAGGAGAAATCAGAATTCTTAGGGTACCACAAGCCCAACTTGGGTTGACCCTTCAAATACCTGAAAATTCTTTTGACTGCTACCATGTGTGA
>JBCNJP010010931.1:0-19307 GCA_039602395.1 Deinandra increscens subsp. villosa
AAGGTGACGTCGCGATAACATATAACATATTTAAAGACTGGACTTGAACAAAAACGCGGCGCTGGCCTGGTGGCCAAGGCGCGCTTCTGTTATCCGCAAGGTCTCAGGGTCGAAACCGGCCCTTGCTTTTTGTTTCTGTTTTATTTCCTGCAACCCAGTTCTAGTCTCCATCATAGCACAAAAACAATTCGCGGCGGTCCTGTTAACAAACGGAAGTCGTAGCCCAGTGGCTAGGGCTCTCGGTTGTAAGCATGAGGTCGCGGGTTCAAACCCGGCTGACCTCATTGTTTGTTTTTCTTCTTTATTTTTGATATTTTATGTAATGGGTCAACTTAAACTTGTATTAAACGGGTTCTTACAAACGTTTAAAACCCGTAAAAATATATTTAGGATCATTAAAACCCCGTAAACCATATCTTGAATTTGCGAACATGTTTAACTTGGTGTTTTGAAATTAAAAAAAAAGAAGTAGTTTTAACATCTATATATAAATATTGATACAAAACTTTGTGTTTACCTAAAAAGAGAAGTAAATATATATATATATAAAATTTGTGCAGATTATTATAAATATATATATATATATATATGATGTTGGCTCGAAACGAAGTGATCTTGGTATAAACCATAGAAGGTTTTAGAAAACTATTTAAAAACGTCGTTTTGGGCTAGAAACATAAAACACACGGTTTTGGATTATGATTCACCATAAATTGTTGTTTCTTTTCAAAATTAATATTTAAATCATTGGATTTAACATATTTATGAATATATATATATATATATATAACTTGCTAAAAACTTTATTATCAACATCACTTGAACATTTATTTAAATATATATATATATAATATATATGTATTTACTTAGAAAATATATATTAAAGATATATATTGGATTTTCTCGCGTTATTTCGATAATCGCTCGGATTTGGCGCACGTGCCATCCTCGATTTATTCCGAACTTCACGATCCTTCGTTTTTATCGTTTACGTTAGACTTATAGTTTATAGAACACACACTTATACTCGTATGCTCGTTAGGTGATTGATTGCTTGCACAAGACTCTTTCTTGCTACTTGAATTAACTGTTTGTCTGGAAACTTTGCTGAGCAACCTAAGGTGAGTTTCACGGCCCCATTTTACTGTTTTAATCCTTTTGGGGGAGATTAACATGCATGATTTACACAACTGAGATAATTAGACTTTTATATATCACTTGAAGTACTTGTAGCACACTATACAACAAAGTCCTTCTTATGGTACCGTTAGTATTAATGACGATAGCGGGAAATATATTGTAGTACTACTGGGTCTGACAAACCCCACCCGGGTCAGTCGCTCTGACACGATTGGATATCGAACGGGTGTTATATTCGTCCTAAACACAACAAGGCAAACTATGAACAACTGTTAGCTTCGGTGACCATCAACGTGCGAAGTTTCATGTATATAGCCTAGCTAGCTATTTGATATATATTAGTGATTATGCTCTTACAACTTGACGTTATTGAACGGTCAATCTTAAACTGAACTTGAAATGTTATTGAACTGATAAACCTGTGAACTCACCAACCTTTGTGTTGACACTTTAGCATGTTATATCTCAGGTCGCTAAACTGGATTGTCTGCCACGAGCTAGGATGCACCACATAAGGATTACTACTACCATGCATGCATCATAGACTTATTTATTTATCAAACTTATTAACTTTTGGTTTGCGCATGTTTTGGCGCTTGAACAATTATTACAACTTTGTCGTTTACGCTTCCGCATTTAAAAAAACGCATTTACTCTGGTTTTACTTTTACATTGCATATAGACTGTTCGTATGGCTAATGTGTTCGATCCTGGTTTGTCACGCTCCCTGCGGCGCGTTGTCGCGCGTGGGATTTTTTGGGGGTGTGACAAGCATGGTGATGTCCAAGAAACAACTATTGTAAAAGAGGCATATAGCAGCTATGAGGAATCAGATGGGGATGTCAATACTCCTAGAGATAGTGAAGATGACAATATTAGAGGTAATAAGTATAAACTCCATGTCCCTGTTATAAATGAAGAAACAGAATGGAAGTCTTTTAATTGGGTTGTAGGAATCAGATTTCCTACTAGAGAAGGTTTTAAAGAAGCTATTAGGAGGTATGCAGTGTCCACAGGAAGGAATTTGGTAATCTCTGATAGCAATAAAAAGAGACAAGGCAGGATAAGAGTGAGTTGTGTAGATGGGTGTCCATTTAGTTTATATTGTTCATTTCATGAGGGCATTGAGTGCTATATGGTGAAAAGTGTGAAGGACAAACACAACTGTCAAAGAAGTATGTCTAAGAACAGACAGTTAACTGCTAGATTCATTGCAACTGATTTTCTCCCAATGTTCAAAGCTAGACCAAATTGGCCAGCAAAGGAGATCATGATTGCTTTGAAAGAGAAGTATAAGGTGATTATTGGAAAATGGTTAGCTTATAAAGCCAAGTCTTATGCACATAGAATGTTACATGGGTCAATGAAAGAACACTATGGAAAACTAGGTTCATACTTAGCTTGTTTGAGGAGGGCTAACCCAACATCAACATTTAATTTGGTAACTGCCCCTCCAGCTGATCCCAATGATCCATATACCTTTTTTAGGTTGTTCATTTGCTTTGATGGGTTGAAGAGAGGATTCTTGGGTGGTTGTAGGAAGATGTTATGCTTAGATGGTTGTTTTTTGAAGACATTCTTAGGGGGAATGTTATTAGCAGCAGTTGGAAGGGATCCCAATGACCAGATGTTCCCATTAGCATGGGCAGTAGTGATGAGCGGTCTAAAACTGAATCTTATTTAATAGTAAACACTCCCTAAACACACCGATTGAGTCTAAAATATATATATTTATTCGGTTGTTGATAATTAGTGTGTTATGGTGTAAATATGCTTAAAAAGTGTGACTAAGTTAATCCCAAACCGTTTCGCACTAACGAGTCTGCTTAAGTTATTAATTTTTGTTTGTTTTAAATGATATGAATATGGTATAATAAAAATGAATAACCTTTAATTGTTTTTTTTCGTGAACAACAAGATGTGAGGAAGTGTCAAATGGATAGCATATATGGATCAGATGGATGTGCCAGTATCATGAGAATTCAATTTATATAAGTTCAGCATATATGGATGCATGTGAAGGTCACGTGCATTTGAATTAATTGTTTTGATAGAGTGTGAACGCAATAGATTTTCAAAAGAAGAAATGAACGGCCCATTAGACGGATCGTGTCGCGTGAGGAGAAGATCATGACCCTCGCGACACGCGAGGGTCGTATGCCGGCAGAAAACCGAATTTCGCGATCGAGGCTTGTATTTAAAGATTTTAACTTCGTTTTAGGGTTCTTAACTTCGTTTTTTCGGCCAGAGCCGTCTGGGAACGAATCTTGGTTAGTTTTTCATTGTTTTTCTCAATTCTAAACAATTCTGTGATGTTTGTGATGTTCGGCTAAGACCCGGTGATTACCGACGGTGAACGGTTAGCGTTTCTTTATCGTTTTCAGTTATTCTTTGTCTATTTTCTGACTCTATAAACATAGTGACAATGTTTGATTCATATGGATGTTCAATTTAATCTATTTATCTTGCGTTTTGGTTGCATATGTGCCCCCCGCTCCCGGACTACCTTTCAAAGCATAGCTCTAGGACTATACTTAGCTCATACGTAATCTGAATGTTAGGTTGGATTGGGTTGAATTGATTAACTGAATTGGATTAGGAATTAGCTAACCGGGATCCTGAGGTTGTAACGTTTTAATTTACTGTTTTCTCAATCGAGTTAAAGTTAGTTTTCTTAGAGTTAATATAAATCAATTTCAACAGCTAAGAGGCATTTAGATAAAGTAATTTAGGGTTTAGTTTAGTTCATCTGAGTTAGTGACAGTAACTTAGGTTAGATAATTAGAGTCGCTAATAACCACCAACTCCCCTGGATTGATATCCGACTTACCCTGTCTGTCACACCCCCAAATTAACCACTAACGGAGCCTATACCGTTAAGGGGTGCGACCAGACCAGGACCACAACCATTAGTTACAAATACTAAACGAATCAGGGTAAATCCAAATATTTATCATAAAGTAAAGTCTCAAAGTACGCAACGGAAAATATATCGTCTTAGCACTAACCACGTGCTTTACAATCAGTGTTTTAAATTCCCAATTAAGTTTAATCAAAAATAAAAGTCTTCATGTGCCATGCCAACCCGCTCCGGATACTCCTCAGCGATCTGCAAAAGTTTAAACCACGCAAGTGTCAACCTAACGGTTGGTGAGTTCACGGTGGGCTTGTCATGCAGTGGCCCGGTCTCATAATCATAATCGTGTCAACATATACTTATGAAATATTCGTTTGTGAAAAACAATGCTCTGTAATGTCCAAAATCATAGTAACGTGGTTTAGGAATATTAATGTCCGTAACATACGTTATCGGGTATGAACTAGTTTTGTATAGTTAAAGTGCTCAACCGATATCGCGGGTAGCTAATCCGTTGTTCCATGCACTAAGGAAGTTTGTACCAAAGCTGACTATTATTGTAGTGGCCGTGCCATCAGGTTTTGCGGACCTACGTCATCGCGGATTTGCCTCCCCCGTGTCCTCTCGGGATCACGGTCAGATAGGCTGATATTGTACCTCCGTGCACTCCCCGTGCCACGGGGCGGAGTTTGTCAAACTCCAGTAGATCTACCCAACATCCCCTCGCTTTACAATTAATGGTACAATTTAGTTGAGGACTTTTAAGTTTCAAGGCATCCTTAGAAATCATGTGATATCATGTGGTTTAGACTTTAACCTACGCTAGCCATATTAAAACGGTTTACCGGATTCTCATGAATCTCAAAAACATTTTCAGTTTCGTTTCAGAAATAGTTGTTTAAGTAATTCACAAGTGCTTCCCATAAAGCACTTCAAGTTCATCAAGTGGGTGCCGAGCATTCCCAAGTTTTCAAGTTCATCAGGGAGGTGCATAGCACTCTCGAGGTTGTCAGCATTGTTTTCATTTAGTTATTCGGTGTGACCCAAACGGGTTCACGGTAATTGGGTTAGTGACACTCACCTTTGGTTGCACAGCTACACTTGCTAATAATCCAAGTATTGCTTATCGAAGACCTATGAACACGTTTAGGTCTTAAGTATTAGTTTTGTGTCTAATCATTATCTTAACGTCACTATGGCCCATAACATAGCACGTTGGAACTACGACACGACATACCGACACACGACACCGATGGTTGATCATAAACAAGGGTTCATATACATCAGAAATCAAAGCATGTATCATCATAGCATAATCATGTAAGTCATGGCATAACATTCAAGTAAATTGCACAAGTTTGAGTTTGGTCAGATCATAGTTTCGCTAGACAGTGTCGCTACACAGTTTCGCTATGTGCACGGGCAGCATTTTCGCTAGGGAATACCCGATGACACAGTTTCGCTAGGCTAGTTTCGCCCAGAGAACAGCACAGTTTCGCTGGTCGCGAAAAACACGTAAATCAGCCTAAAAATCAATCTAACAGCTTCCATACTTCATGTAATTCAATATCTAGCATGCATAATCATTTACCAACATCAAACAACAAGTTTTAGCACCTTAAACATGGGTTTTCACATTCAAATCACCAAAAACACATTTTAAACCTAAAATGACCTAAATAGCATAAATCTTCATTATGGATGGATTTCAAACGTAAAGTTACAGACTTTATAACAGATCTAGCATTCCTAAGCAACATGTCAGAAGATCAAGTGATTCCATGGAGGTTTGGTCATGCTTTAAAGTAAAACACATAGAAAACACATAAAAAGGCTCATGGGGCTTACGATTTGGTCTTGGATTCAAATGGATGAGATGAGATGATGGTTCCTTGATGGTTTTCTTGACTGACCAGAAATCTCTAGTGAGCAGATGAGAGTGGTGTGTGTGTTTTGTATGAAATGAGGCAAAAATGAGATCTCTAGGGTTTTATGTTATTATATATTAGGGGCTAGTTTCGCTGGCTAGTTTCGCTGGCCAAGCGAAACTGGCTCTGAACTTATGCAAGTCAAACAGTTTAGCTGGCTACCGGGCGACACTACAGTTTCGCCCGGTAGTTTCGCTGGAAACCAAAAGTGACCAATTTACACAATTAATTCAGTAAACACGTTGCACATAATTTCACATAGTGGCAATAAAATAAGTAAACACATATGGACGGGTTCGGTGATCAACCAAAGGTCGTGGGCGTATTCGGCCTAGTTAAGCATTAGTTACTAAGTTAATACTTATAACGTAACTAACGGAGATTGTCTAACGGAAGTAAACCTTGAAATTCTCGGATGTCACACTGTCTATAGGTTAGTTAGGATTATTTGTATAGCGGTCACGACACCCGTTATCAAATTGGCGCCGTTTCCGGGGAGTACGTGCGCTTATTAGTGATTTTAGTTTTTTAAAAATTTTCTTGTTTGTCCGTTTTTCTAAAAAAAAAACTCAAAAATATTTCCTTTTTGTTTTTTCAATTTTAATTTTGTTAGTGTAGTTGTTAAAGAAAAAAAAACACCAAAAATATTTTCTTTATATTTTTTTTATTTCCTGCAAGTTTTAATATTTTATTACTTTTGTTTAATTTCAAAAAAAAAAAAAGTTCATAAAGATCGTTCGGATTAATAGTCTTCGATTCCATTGCATCTATTTTATCATTTAGATCAGAGCTACGCAATTGGTTTCGTGTTTGTGATTGTTTACAGAAATGGTAAGGGAAGATAAATGCTACAACTGTGGGAGCCGATTGCATCGTATCAAGTTTTGCCCAACACTGCCATACGGGATAAAAATCGTAGAGGATTCGGAAGACGAGGAGGAGTATGAAGACTCAAATGTATCTTCTCAATATCAGAGACCGTCTTCATCTTACAATCAAGGATATTCTCTATCTAGAAATTATAATTATTTAAATCGTGATGTTCATTCTAATAATAATTATAATTCTAACTTTGAATCGTTTGCAGGATATGAAGATGGATATGGGAACAATTACTCCCAATCGGCATATGAGGATCCCCAATATCAGTCACAGCAGAACTACAACCAACCTCCTTGGGGTGTACCACAATTCCCTTACAACCGAGGAGGGAATCAGATATGGTTTGAACACGGGGTACCAAGAGTTATGACACCAGCCGAAGTTCAAAGGGAGGAAGAGTATGCACGTAG
This sequence comes from Deinandra increscens subsp. villosa, assembly GCA_039602395.1. Taxonomy (NCBI): domain Eukaryota; kingdom Viridiplantae; phylum Streptophyta; class Magnoliopsida; order Asterales; family Asteraceae; genus Deinandra; species Deinandra increscens. The sequence goes on from JBCNJP010010931.1 coordinate 7,218, forward strand.
AAGAGAAGCTGCTCAAAGACTTTCACGAACGAGAACTGAACATGAAAATTCAGTTTACTCGCATTTTAGAGCACCGCCATTGGATTCTCTAAGAGGTTGCCAATCAGGTTATGGCGACAAGTGTAATAACTCATATCAGGTATACCGGGACCGTCAGACGTATAGTCAAGTGAATTATTCAACATATCCAACGCAACAACCAAGGTCGGGTCCAAATGTTTATCAATCTGAAGGTGTTGAGAAATCTCTAAGAAGATCGCATTTATCCCAAATCGAGCAAGAATTGGCTAAACCTCATCAGTCAAGGGAATACCGCATACAGTTGCTAGATTACAAATATGATATTTTATGGAAGGAACAACAAATTGGTGAGCAAGGCTGGTCAGGTTTTGAAAGATTCCAGCAGAAACAAGCGTGGATATCCTCACAAGTTGAGGAGGCGGTTGTGGAAGCTAATGCCACACCAATCTCTCAAGTCGTTGAAGAATCAAAGATTGAATCCACCATGGCTGAAGAAGATGTTACAAGTCTTCCCGTACGAGAAACTGATTGTTTAAACCTAGATGAAGACATATGTTTATCAGAACCGGAGGAAGTAGTTTGGGAAGAAACTGGAGTGGTGATTGAGGAGGTTGAGCGAGAAGAGGTGCCTTCAGAGGTTGAGGTGGTTGAAGAGCAAGGATCAGAAGTTGAGAGTAACATGGAGGAAGTTGATTGTGAGAGTGTCAATGATGTGACTGCAAATGAGCAAATAGGTGAGATCCCAAAAGGTACTGCTAATTCCCCTCCCTCTTTATTTATTTTGCAGGTCACTAAGGAAAAACCAGTAAGAACGAGGAAGGTGGAGGAAGTTGATGTTGGGCACATGCCACCCAAGAAACTCCGCAGTGATGATGTAGGTGTGCCACGTGTGCAAGTGCAAGTTTGGATGCATCATATCAATCATCGAGCATACGTGGGCAATTCGGCAGGTAAGTGTGCAATCCTTGATAATTTTTTTTTTAAATTTTCAGAATAATTTGTTTTGCATGTTAAGCTTAATGAGAAAATCAAAGAGACATGTTAATTACCGAGCGTTCCTCGGTAATGTGATTGGAAAGTGTGGGTTGAAAGAAGTGAAGAAACTGAAAAGACGTGTGAACTACCGAGCGTTCATCGGTAACGTGGTCGGTAAATGTGGATTGAAGCCACCGTGATGGAGGAAGGAGGGTCTGGCTGAAGACCATAAATTTAGCGCTGACTGGGAGGCAACCCAGAGGTAAGTGTGTCTCTTAGTTTTTTTTCTAGTTTTTGTGTGGTTGTGTTTTTGTGTTTTTTTTAGGATTTGGATCGGGTTTCGGTGATGGAAATTAAGCAAAAGCTTGAGGTTCCAGGTATGTTTAGGAATAGAAAAATATTGAAACAATATTGCTCAAATCCGGTACGTTTCCTAATTCTATTTTTTTTAGTTTTTATGTTATTTCTTCTTTATTTTTGTTGTTTCTTTGTTCACATTGAGGACAATGTGTCACTCAAGTGTGGGGATGGGAATAACACATTTTCGTATGATTGTTTTGTGTGTGTCTAAAAAATAAAAAATCCAAAAAAAATTTGAAAAATTGAAAATATGTCTTTGGAATAACTTGCACAAATCATGGAAAATGATAGTACAATTGGGAATCAGTTTTCAAAAGTAAAATTAAATAAATAAAAGGAAAAGTGGTAGGAAAGGAAAGAATGAAAAACATGACTAATCTGTGATGTGTCGGTAGGCCCAGCTGACCTAGGAGTATCTTAAATAGCCTGTGTGGTTATTGTTGTATAAATATGCTAATCAGTCTGCTAGTGGGTTCCCATTTTAAAGGTGATAGAAATTCTGAAACTGATGATTAGGAGGAAAAAGACCACTTAGGTTAGAAACTTCTATGTCCTTAGAATAGTCAATTGAGCATATTAGGTAAATAAATTAGTTAATAATTTTAGAGTGAAGGGACAAAATACTCATGTACAAACTAAGGATAGTATCCCGTGGTGCGTGCCTCTGATGATGTTCTGGATCTCGCGGGCAAAATACTCACGTATGATTCGGGGGTAAGACCTTGTGAAAGAATGCCTCTGATGATGTCCGTTTGTAAATATAGTTAAAATTTACCAATTACAGAAAAAAAGGAAAAAAAGAGAGAGAGAGAGAGAGAAAAAGAAAGAAAATGAAGAATGAAAAAAAAATAGTGGAAAAATAAATGCTCAACGTGTTAAGGCTATATTAATCACTATTCTTTGGACATCTTAGTATCTTCTCTAAGGAGGGTGGGGAAAATCTAAAATTTTAATCTTTATTACCCTTTGTTTTGACTGAATATGACTCGGGAGTAGGCTGAACTTGAACTTTCTTTAGTGGGACCCGTAGGTAGACTGAACTTCTATTCGGTAATTTCATAAACACATGGGGGCGAAACAAAAGGTTAGTGGTTGGGTTTAGTCGGACCGAAATATCGGCAATTACAGTTAGTACATGTGATTACATTATGGTTTGTGGAATTGAATCGGTGGATAAATTAAAATGTTGAATGATTTTGAAATTGATTTCCGATTATAATTCCGTGGCAGTTTTTCCGGGACGGAAAAAGATAAGTGTGGGGATGTGATGAGCGGTCTAAAACTGAATCTTATTTAATAGTAAACACTCCCTAAACACACCGATTGAGTCTAAAATATATATATTTATTCGGTTGTTGATAATTAGTGTGTTATGGTGTAAATATGCTTAAAAAGTGTGACTAAGTTAATCCCAAACCGTTTCGCACTAACGAGTCTGCTTAAGTTATTAATTTTTGTTTGTTTTAAATGATATGAATATGGTATAATAAAAATGAATAACCTTTAATTGTTTTTTTTCGTGAACAGCAAGATGTGAGGAAGTGTCAAATGGATAGCATATATGGATCAGATGGATGTGCCAGTATCATGAGAATTCAATTTATATAAGTTCAGCATATATGGATGCATGTGAAGGTCACGTGCATTTGAATTAATTGTTTTGATAGAGTGTGAACGCAATAGATTTTCAAAAGAAGAAATGAACGGCCCATTAGACGGATCGTGTCGCGTGAGGAGAAGTCATGACCCTCGCGACACGCGAGGGTCGTATGTCGGCAGAAAACCGAATTTCGCGATCGAGGCTTGTATTTAAAGATTTTAACTTCGTTTTAGGGTTCTTAACTTCGTTTTTTCGGCCAGAGCCGTCTGGGAACGAATCTTGGTTAGTTTTTCATTGTTTTTCTCAATTCTAAACAATTCTGTGATGTTTGTGATGTTCGGCTAAGACCTGGTGATTACCGACGGTGAACGGTTAGCGTTTCTTTATCGTTTTCAGTTATTCTTTGTCTATTTTCTGACTCTATAAACATAGTGACAATGTTTGATTCATATGGATGTTCAATTTAATCTATTTATCTTGCGTTTTGGTTGCATATGTGCCCCCCGCTCCCGGACTACCTTTCAAAGCATAGCTCTAGGACTATACTTAGCTCATACGTAATCTGAATGTTAGGTTGGATTGGGTTGAATTGATTAACTGAATTGGATTAGGAATTAGCTAACCGGGATCCTGAGGTTGTCACGTTTTAATTTACTGTTTTCTCAATCGAGTTAAAGTTAGTTTTCTTAGAGTTAATATAAATCAATTTCAACAGCTAAGAGGCATTTAGATAAAGTAATTTAGGGTTTAGTTTAGTTCATCTGAGTTAGTGACAGTAACTTAGGTTAGATAATTAGAGTCGCTAATAACCACCAACTCCCCTGGATTGATATCCGACTTACCCTGTCTGTCACACCCCCAATGAATGTTAGGTTGGATTGGGTTGAATTGATTAACTGAATTGGATTAGGAATTAGCTAACCGGGATCCTGAGGTTGTCACGTTTTAATTTACTGTTTTCTCAATCGAGTTAAAGTTAGTTTTCTTAGAGTTAATATAAATTAATTTCAACAGCTAAGAGGCATTTAGATAAAGTAATTTAGGTTTTAGTTTAGTTCATCTGAGTTAGTGACAGTAACTTAGGTTAGATAATTAGAGTCGCTAATAACCACCAACTCCCCTGGATTGATACCCGACTTACCCTGTCTATAGGTTAGTTAGGATTATTTGTATAGCGGTCACGACACCCGTTATCAAATTGTACAAATACCTAAACTAACCTATAGACAGGGTAAGCTAGGGTTATCGAATCCAGAGGAGTTGGTGATTATTAGCGACTCTAATTTTCTAACCTAAGTTACTGTCACTAACCTAGATTAACTAAACTAAACCTAAATTACTTTAACCTAAATGCCACTTAGCTGTTTGATTGAGTTGATTGCTTCTAATTATCACTAATTTACTAACTAACAATTGATTGAGTTCTTATATTACTAAAGAGCAATTACTTAGGATCCGGGTTAGCGAATTACTAGTTTCTCTCTTCGGGAGTCTAACCTAGAAATCACATAGACATGATTGTGTTCTTGTTTAACCAACCCAAACAATTATCTATCATGCACATACTAAGTATAGTCCTAGAGCTATGCTCAAAGAGGTAGTCCGGGAGCAGGGGGTACATGCACGACAAACAATCACAGTAATTTATCAAACAAACACTAGAATCACAGATTGTCACGGATCAATAATTCCATCTAAGCGATTAGAAACCCTAGATTAAAACAAGAAAAACACTAACCGTTCACCCAAGTAATCATGAAGGGTTTAGCCTAACATTGTCTTGAAAGAACACATGAAAAACATGAAAAAAAACACTAAGAAAATAATCTCTGGTTTCTTGCAAACTTGTATCCAGCAGCGAAGGAGGCTGCTGACCTCCTAATTGCCGTCCGAATCTCCTGGTCGAATTCTCCTGATGTTGCCTTGTGCTTTCGTCAAGCAGCCTAGGGCTGTCGAATCCCTCTGTCGAATGATGCCTTTTTTATATTTTTCCTCGTTGAGCCCTTGGTTATTTTTTCTTTTAGTTCGGGTGCCCACCTTTGTATTTTATTCATGCGCTGGCCCATTTAAAATTGCAGCTTGAGTTTGCGTTTACAATTCACACCATGGGAGATTTAATTAAATTGCACGTGCCCTCCATGCTCCATGTCACATACATGTTAACCATATATGATCCATGTACATCGATGCATTCACATACTTTCTGCAATTTCCAATGAAGCATATCATTTATCTATGTTTATTCTTTTTTCTTTTATTCCTTTTTCTAAAACAATAATTCAATATAAAATAATTAAATACTAAATCTTAATCAATATAACTCGTGTGCAACTTAATAATAGCAATTTAAGCTCATGAACACCATAAAATCTAAATCACCAAAACTACTAAATCATTATCTTTAATTACCAACTTGGTGCATTTAGAGGATGATTAGTATTAAATAAAATGCATTTTTATACCATTCATCAAGTAGTAGAAGGAGAAAACAATGATAGCTGGGAGTGGTTTATGGAGCAGTTAAGAATCTATTTGGGTGTATGTGATGGTGGTGATGGTTGGACTCTTATTTCTGATCAGCAAAAGGTACAATGGCCTCAATTTTTTTACTTGTTTATTCAATGTTGTTGGAAACAATGTACTCATTTATTGTGTCTCCTTTGACAGGGTTTGATGAATGCAGTATTCTCAATATGGCCAAATGCTGAGCATAGAAACTGTGCAAGACACATATATGCTAATTGGCATAAGACTTTCAAGGGTGCTGACTTGAAGGCAGCTTTTTTGGGAGTTGTTAGGTCCTATAATGAGGCAGACTTTAATGTGGCAACTCAGGAACTCAAGAACCTTTCAAATGATGGTTATGAGGCTTTCATCAAACAAAATCCAAAGTGTTTCTCAAGGTGCTTTCTAAACACTCAAACAAATTCTGATGTGATTGTGAACAACATGGCAGAAACATTCAATGGGTATATTGTGCAATCAAGAAATAAACATCTGATAGACATGCTTGAGGATATAAGGATTGCTATCATGTCTAGACTTATCAAGATGCACAAAGAAATGCTTTCCAAAGACTGTGTTGTTTTGTCCTAAGATTCAAGTGAAATTAGACAAAGAGAAGAATTGGACTTACAAGTGTGAGGTCTTTCCATCTGATTTTGAAGTGTTCCAGGTAAGAGAGGATGATGATGTCTCAGTTGATTTGCTAAACAGGACCTGCACATGCAGGAAATGGGATTTGACAGGCATACCTTGCAAACATGCATGTGCAGTGATTTCCTTCATACACAGAGTAGCAGAAGACTATGTTGATGCATGTTACACTAAGGAAATCTACATGAGGGCTTATGAGTATAGAATCCCACCTTTGCCAAGTCAAAAGTATTGGCCTATTGTTGAATCTCCACTTGATCCACCACCTATCAAAATACAACCTGGACGACCTAAGAAAAACAGGAGAAGGGACCCTCATGAGGATCCCAAAAAAGGTGGTAAACTGACAAAGCATGGAGTTGTAATGTCATGTAGTGTGTGCAGAGAGAGGGGGCATAATAAAAGTAGATGTCCTAAAATTGGTAGCTTTGAACCGGTAGCTAAAAGGCCTAGGGGCAGGCCAAAGAAGGTGGTGAATGAAGTTAAGGTTGGTACTACATCAAGTAGTCAAGCACCACAAGCACCAACACCATCTGCTAATAGAGGCAGGGGCAGGGGCAGGGGAGCAGGCAAGGGCAGGGGAGCAGGCAGAGGAACCAGCAGGGGAGCAGCCATGGGCATGGGCAGTGATCCTACATCAATTCAGGCAGATGCAAACAACCAAGTGATAACACCAAGCCAAGGATGAAGTTCATGTTTATTACCTATGTTATTTAATAGACAAAACCTTTATGTTGTGTTTGTCATATTTTGTTACTATGTTTGACAAAACTTAAAACTTAATTTTGGTCCAAATTAATGGTATGCAACTTTGGCTTGTTTTGATTATCTAAGTTTCTCATATTCTGTTTTGTATATGTATGAATCATGAAAATCCGTTGACAGTAAAAGTCAACTGTGAACATGGCAAATATAGGTTTTGGATTGACTAAATATGTTGACTGCAAAAGTCAACTGTGTTTGTAGGGTTTTAGTGCACAAAAAATAGGTATGGGTACCTTCTGTTTTGTGTTTTGGATTGACAATTTTGTCAATTTTGACAATTTTGACCTTTTGGCACTTTTGACAATGTTTGACCCTTAGACATTTTTGTGTTTTGTTCTGTGTTTAAGATGCATATGGGGCAGAAATTAGACCATATAACCGATGACATGGGGCATAAAATTGACCATAAAACCCATGACTGCACATGGTCATTATATAGCATCATGGTTTGTTCAATAAGACCTTCAACATAACAAAACAGTGGTTTCATTTCATAACAAATTTCATTACATGATGATTAGGAACACCAGAAAAACAACACAAAGGAAACCTACAACATTTCTAAACATCTTGGATCTTGATATCTGTTGTTTCAACTTAGTGTTCTCATCCAACAAGATATAGTTCTCCAATTCCAAGTTCTTGATCTTCAATTTGTCCATTGCAGCTGAACCTGATTGACTGGTTATCTCCATAAACATGTTGTCGATATCAGCCTTCCAAAGAAAAAACTTGCAATCGTTCTTCTAAAATCATAAAACAGAAGTAAGGATCAAATTAGGGTTAAATAGGAGGTAATTTTGGTTGAATTAGGCTTACCGGCCAATAAGAACAACCATAAAATTATTCCCCGCAATGCTTTGATTTCAGACCAGCAGTCCTACGAACGACACGACATCATGGTAGCAGTAGAGATTCCCATCAAGATCGACCTTGAATTTCTCCTTGAATTTGCTTGATGAAGACGACGACATTGGGTTCAAGCTTTCTTTCTTCTCTGATGGTATTCGTAAGTGAGAATTAGGGTTCTAATGGGATTAAATGGAACGAAGGTCAACCAAAGTCAAATGCCACGTGGACTTAAAACAGATAAAAAAAATGACACATGTACCAACCACATCATCAAAATTTAACCCCGTTAACAATCTGTTACGTTGGGACGGGCAGAAGAAAATAGATTGAAAGTTTGGCCGGTTGTAAAACATTTATTGAGTTAGGATTATTATTGGCCAATTAATGATAGTTGGGATTATTTATTTCCAATAACCCCTTTTTAAAATGGCGTTTTAGTTAAAAATCACAAACAACTATTTGAGTTTGATTTAACCATATAGTTAGTGTGTGATTAGATTTAATTGTGTGGGATTAGTAGGTCTCTTATTTTATTGTCATCTCTCAACTCATTCTCCCTGTCAGGATGAACCTCGGCGACGGGGTGTGACATACTTCATACAAAACACCTAGTCTGATCTATACCCGTAGGTCGGGTATATTAAGCAAAATGCGTCTTGTTATGAATGGTAACATCCATAGCCTATAGGGTTTGGCCACATGGCAGTGTTGGTGGATGTCACGTGGCATGATTATTAAATATTTTTTTATTTCTTATCCAAACACAACAAATTTGATATATGATTGTTGGTCTAATAGTTATAGTCAAGTGAGTTTAGTAAAGGATTTAGTGGTGAATATGTGGTGGGTATAATAGGTATAGTCATTTAACATAGTTTTTACGTCGCATGCTCAATACTTTAAACGTTTGAGTCATTACTTAGTTTTTTATTTTTATTTTCTTTACGTAGCGTCATAGCAATACAATTGTTTTATGTGTTTGCGTTATCCTCAAAATAACACACGGATAATGGGGGACTGCTTTAGACACCTGAAGATTTAGTTCTGGACACCGGTTAATACAGCCTGTATAGGTCAATACAGGTTGTATAAGCTGGTCAACGCAATAAATGCTAATTTATACAATGTGTATATCGCAATACAGGCTGTATCGGGTCGGTGTTTAAAGAAAAATGTCAGGTTGGGAATGTTTGTCTTGTCAGATATGAATGTTTTGGGGATAAACGCCTGAGAGTGTTCGTAAACCCTATACAACCTGTATAGCACTATACGAGCTGTAAAACCTGGTTTTTCTTCAAATTTTTTTTAAAGCATTAGTTTTATTTCAATTAACTTCTTTAGTGTTTTCATGTCGAAAAACTAACAGGACATAATTTTTAAATTTTTTGTGTCAATTTTTTTATACATGTGTATTAGCCTATTTTTTTCATGTCGAAAAACTAACAGGACGGTATGTTTAAATTTTTTTTTATCAATTTTGGATATGTATATTTGTTTAACTTAAATTTTTTTTAAAATATAAACGTTTTTTCCGTATGCGCCGGACATGTATATTACAACCAAACATTAAAAATCATAACAAACGACTTGTATGCTGTAATCCAGGTCGTATAAGTTGCAGACAAAAAAAATCCAATCATCATTGGTTCTGGTAGTGGTACGAGGTATCAAACGACCTGTATTGTATTATACAGGTAGTATAAGTTCAATCATTAGTAGTGTCATCATTTGTTGCAATCATTAGTAATTATTAGTAGTCAGCGTATACGGCCTGTATCGTGCTATACAGGTTGGTCCTGAGTTGTAATTAATGCTGAGAGAGTGTAATACGACCTGTATCGTGCTATACAGGTCGTATGTTGCGGTGTCCAGAAAATTTCTTTGGGTGTCTAGAGAAAGGGGCTAATAAAATCTAGTTCATGAGTTTAGGATCAACAAATTATTACATCACAAATTATATTATGATTGTTGGGAAGGTTACGACAAATGAGTAGCATATATAGCAAGGCAAATAAGTAAGCGGTTTTTTTAGCAGCAATTCCAAGATTTACTAGGATAAACATCACACTTGCATCTCCTAAGATTTGATCCTCAAACTCGGGATTTGATTCTCAAACTCTTTAGTAGTAAGACACATCACTAGAATGTTTTCAGGTTTTATCACGTTTTAAACTAGTTCGGATTTAAACGAAATGACTACCGGATGTGACTCCACTTTCACTTATTTACAAACCATCCTCGAGATTTGACATGTGGTCCGTGAGCAAACCACAATGAGGTTTCTTGTCTCTTACCTAAAATTCTTCTATTTGTAATTTTGATTCTTGATGAGCCTTTGTCTCGATAGAGAAGCGTACAATCCCCAATGCATGAGTTACTACTACTAATAGTATGATTAACTTGATTTCCATCAGAGAAAAAAGGATTTATTTACCATAGATTTTATAAAGTGGATGAATCTGATCTTGGAAATTGATCAAGAAACAATGGGACAGATGATGCTGGAACAATGGATATGACAAATGGTTATCAACTTTTCATCATTATTCAATTAACCCAAACTTCTTTCGACTCAAGAACTAATTTCAACACGAGACATGATATGCTTGAAGACATTAATCTAGATTAAGCAAAGAAGATAAACGTGTATGACCCTCATTCTTGAGGTGTTAGGTTCAAACCCCATTTGAGACATGAAGTAGAGTTGGAGTAATGTAACATTTGTCGTTAAAAAAAATGTATTAGTATAGATAGAGATGTTACCGTATTGTTTTATTTGTGAGTTTGATTAATAAAGAGAGAAAAAAAATCTTGCGAGAGTTTTCGGAAAAAGTGGTTTTGATATTAACAAAAAGTGTTGGCTTTTGTCGATTGTTCTTTCAGTTTTTTATCTAATGCTTTCGGTCGAAGACGTTTTGAAAGTTCATTTTGGTTGGCAGTTCTTGGAGGAACGTACAAATATTTTTCATGGCATATTCGTAGCTACCATTTGGTGTCTTTGAAAGACAAGGAATGAAAGCATTTTCACGGACAAAAGATTGGTAGCCGTAAATATACAAACTTTTTTTTATTTTTAGAACACGTTAAGCTAAGTTCAACAAAGAAAACAATAACTTTTTTTTTTTTTTTTTTTAGAAAGATAACAAATGAATTCCACAAAAGCAACGGTTACAGCTCAACATGAAGTACAAGGGAGGCGGGCAACAAGCTGCGCCGCCACCCCTTTTTGTATAGCAAAGCCTAACCGAGTGAAAACCACATTCAAACCCCCAGGAGTTGCCACATTCCCGTTCATGACCTTCTGGACGCGGGTCAAAGTATCCACAGCTTCCGAGGCAAGGTACCCGAAGGTGTCAAACGCAAAAGGCACGAACACATGTTGATTCGCCAGACACGCATCCTCATGTTTGCGCACTTTCCCTGCAGCAGCATTCGTGGCAGCCTGGCCAACCCGGAAACCAGAACCCGTGAACCCCACGAGAGGGGACACACCAGTAAGGTCAACACAGACATGCTTCCCGTGCTTCCACCCGAAGACAAGGACATCCGCCGGTCGAAGGGAGGAACGCCCATCCACTGGGTCCGACAAAAAATTAACCGGGGCTTCCTTCTTGGCAAATATCCCGGCTCTTCTGAAAATGTCGAATAAGACGTCCCGGACCAGATCATGCCGGTATTTGAACTCGGGCAACTCTTTGCAATGGACCGCGTGTTCCCCATAAGCATCCAAGCATGCTTTGCGGCAGACTGGACATCGCTCATCCCTCGGGTACAGGGGGATCATAAGCCGATATTTAAGAATCGCCCGGTATTCAACTGGCGACATTTGCTGCCCCAACCCATCAATAGGGAGGGCGAGGAGGAAATCTTGAGCATGTGGTTGGCGGAGGCATTCCCACACCGCTTTATCCCTGGCTGACATCCCGAAGGCATCTTCCATTTCCCCCACGGCTTTACCAAAAAGGACATTCGCAAAAACATGTTGGGCTTTGGGTGGGGCGGTGTCCTTGTTAGAGAAACCGCTAAGATCAAAGCCCTGAATAAGGGTACGGAAGCCTGCCAGCGCGCCAGTGTATGCCGAGTCCATAGGGCACACCCCACACTCCCGAAGGATGTGGTCCTGAAGCTCCCAGGATTGGGCCCGCGAGGCCACGAAAGCGTAGGAGGAGGCCTCGGCGGCCGAGTAGACCCCAAGCCCACCCATCTTGATGGGTAAGGAGGCAACTCGCCATTGGAGGTCCCCAAAGAAAGGCCCACCACTTACGACAATATCTTCAAGGGTCGCGCGAAGGTCGTTGTCAAAAGCCATTGCTGCCTGGGCCACATGAACAGGAGAGCAGGTTCGGAGACCAAAGGAAAGT
>JBCNJP010010932.1:0-19299 GCA_039602395.1 Deinandra increscens subsp. villosa
CTTCATCCTTCCATTTCTTAACTTCTTTAACCAACTCATCCTTTTCTTCACAGAAATTTGCATTCTTTGCTTCATCATCCGTTCTATTCTGTTTAGATATTTCCAAAACCTCATTTAGCAACTTAACCTCCTTTACAAAGACTCATTTTGCAAATCTAAATCTTTTTCATTTTTCTTTGAAACCTCCAAATCTTATTTAACCAATTGAAGTTCAGTAGTGAGCATTCTGACTTCTTCCTTCAAAGATTCATTTTCTTTCATCAAACCATCAAATTTTGGATTCAAACTTTTCAGTTTTAGCAGCTTCATACGAACTAGAATCAGAATAATATTCATCTTACTCATGTGTGACAATCAAAGCAGATGTATCAAAATGTTTGCCCCAATCATACACACCATCATTCTGAACCGTTAAAGCTGTCTTATTTATATTACTTGAAGATGGTTGAGAACAATTTGTAGCTTTTGAAGTAGTCTTATCAATATGAGATTGCTGACATTCCCTTGAAAAATGTCCAAGATTTGAACATTTATAAAATTTGATCTTAGATTTGTCAAATCCCAACTTGTCATCAAAAGCTTGTTTTCCAGCTTTCTTGTAATACCTTTGTGATCTCTGAGTTAACATACCGAATTGCCATGCCATATCCATTTCATTTAAGTGATCATCGTCAATTTGATTCAAATCATATTTAATTAGCTGAGCCTTGCTAACATCATTGATAAACATTCCAAATGACGATGAAATACGAGCAGAAACCAACTTGGCACAATCATCAGCCGAATTGACAAAAAATGCATTTTGATTTGATGATTCTGGAATCGTAAAGCTACAACCTCTTGACGGATTAGTATCAACCGAAACTCCAGACATATTTCCAATAAAAGCAGTAGTTGGAGCTGAACTAAGACTTGGTTTAGCCTTAGCAGTGATACTAGCAGCATTTTCACCATGATACAACTCCGGATTTTGCAATTTAGCTGTTGACTTGTTAGAATTCATCATTTCCATCTCACGGGCATGATGTTTACCAGTTAGATCATGAAACGTTAATGTGGAAAATTCTTTATCATGTGTAAGCAACAACACATAATTTTCCCATTTTTCTGGTAAAGCCTCCATTATTTTCTCTTCTAACTCTTCATCTGTTTTCTCAATCCCCACAATCTTCATTTCACTTATAAGATGTGACAATCTTGATACAAGAGCCGTAATGTTTTCATTATCGTAATGCCGGAAATTATCAAACTCCTTGTTTAACACCTTCTTCCGACTTTTTTTGTATTGATCATTCCCCTCAACCTTGCTGATAATGCATCCCACAATTGTTTTGATTTCTTGAAAGTACTAAATTGATGTAACAACTCAGTGGATAGTGCCATCGTAAGATAACCAAAAGCTTTTTGTTCAAGCTCAGATAGTTTTCTTTAAGCATTATCAAAGGTATGAACTTCTTTGAAATCACCTTGATCAGTTGGATGAACATAAAGATTTTCCGGATGAATCTGCATTTTTGGTTCACTCGCCAGAAAATTATGCATTGATGGCTGCTGTGCAAGTGGACTCAAGTGATTCTGAGACGGAAGTGAGTGGTTATGAATCAGTGTGTGAATTTTGTTCACAAAAGGATATTCGAATTCAAAATTTGATAAAGGAAAGTGAAGGTCAAGTTGATGAACTCAAAAGAAAGGATGAAGAATTGAAAAATTATGTCAAAAAATGTCAAGAATTTGATGAACTTTGCAAAGTCAATGAGAAGCTACTCAACGAAAAGAGTGTGTTGTTGGAAGAATTAGCCGATATTCAGCAAAAATTGTCAGAAGGTTATATTCAGAATGATCACAAAAAGTCACAACTTCAACATGAGAATTCTTTATCATGTGTAAGCAACAACACATAATTTTCCCATTTTTCCGGTAAAGCCTCCATTATTTTCTCTTCTAACTCTCATCTGTTTTCTCAATCCCCACAATCTTCATTTCACTTATAAGATGTGACAATCTTGATACAAGAGCCGTAATGTTTTCATTATCGTAATGCTGGAAATTATCAAACTCCTTGTTTAACACCTTCTTCCGACTTTTTTTGTATTGATCATTCCCCTCACACCTTGCTGATAATGCATCCCACAATTGTTTTGATTTCTTGAAAGTACTAAATTGATGTAACAACTCAGTGGATAGTGCCATCGTAAGATAACCAAAAGCTTTTTGTTCAAGCTCAGATAGTTTTCTTTAAGCATTATCAAATGTATGAACTTCTTTGAAATCACCTTGATCAGTTGGATGAACATAAAGCTTCTTAATTGGAATCCATAAAGCGATAACATTCATGCTTATATAAGCAGAAAATCGTTGCTTCCAATTTTGATAATCCTCCAACTTCAACAACTTGGGAACTTTCTGGCTTGTTCCGATTTTGTTATCAAAGTTCAACATGGTTTGCATTGCATTTTGCATAGAGGAAAAATCTTGAAATTCCGACATTTTTAAAAATTTCAAATTCTAATTGTCCAAACCACACTCGAACTCAAAAATCCTTAGCCGAGTTGAAGATTTGCCGAAGTATACCCGAACCTAAAAGTCTTATAAGAACAGGAGCCTAACCTTTCCGAACAATGACTTCGTATAACCGAATAGTATACGAACTCAAATGTCATCCAAAATATATCCGAACCCTAACCAAACAGAAGCTCTTAACCGAACTCTATACGAACTTAGCCGAACCAGTGCTTCGGACAGACGAACAAGTGCCAAATTCTATCCGAACAGAAACAAACTGAATTTTTTCAAGCGAACTGAACACTAACTCAAACGAACTCAGGTTCGGAATGGTTACTGAGGCGAACTCTAGGTTCGGATGCCGGTTAATTCCGAACTAAAAATTCTTCAGCCAAACAGAACATTTTCGCTCAAAACTCTCGATTTTGAACAGATTTTGACGAGATTTTTAGCAGTAGACCAGAAAAAGTGATGATGATTGATTTAGAAACACATTTTTTTACTGAAAATGACTTAGAAATGATTGCGAACTTGCAAAAACTCTCCAAATTTTTGAAAAATGACACACTTTGTTTCAAAAAGTCCAAAAATAGCAACCACAAATCAGTAGAGTGAACCAGAAAGCTCTGAGACCACTTGAAACTTTGTAAGCATCAGATCATCTACTCAATCTAGCTATATTAGACACGAAACACGTAATTAAGAGTTGGTTTATTGATCAAATGAACAACTACAACTCAGGAACACTCAGAAACAAACTCAGAGAAACACTATGGTAAACACACTCTTAAGTACAGATCTCACATGCTCAGTTATAACTTTGTTACAAAATACGAAGACAAACCAACTATATATAGTCGACTAGCCGAACCAAGGGCGAACTGCCAGTTCGCCCTGATCCGAACTCGAGTTCGGATGAGGTTCGCCTGGCAGACTAACTTTGTCTTGAACTTCTTCTCGTCTTGTCTCGATACTTCACACGATGTACAGATTATGTATCAACATTTTTTTCAAATCAATATGCAGCAAAGAGATCAACGTCGAAGAACTAGATAAATTGCAAGCAGATCTTTGTGTCACGCTATGTCTCCTTGAGAAATATTTTCCACCATTATTTTTTTATGGTATGCTTCATTTGACGGTGCACCTTACTAGGGAGGTAAAATTATGTGGCCCAATATGCTTTCGATGGATGTATCCATTTGAAAGGTGTATGAAGGTAATTAAGGGCCACGTGAGAAACAAAACTTATCCAGAAGGGTGCATTGCTGAGGAGAACATTGTAGAAGAAACGATTGAGTTTCTCAGCGAATACCAACAAAACATCACAACTATTGGTGTTCTAACAGAAAAAGCATAGCAGTGCGGACGGAAGTCCTAGGTCAGCTGGTAGATCAGTTGAAGTCTCTCCAGAGCTCCTATCGAAAGCGCATTTATTTGTATTGCTAAATATACCTGAAATTGAGCATTATATCGAGTAAGTAATTTAGATTATTAACCTTTTTTGATCTATTTAATTAGTTATAAATTTTTATAGATAAATTCAATTCATGTAATTGCAGAGAACACATGAAATTTTTGGAAAAGGAACATCCTAGTTGTAGACTAAATGAGCTGACGAAGAAGCAGACCACAACATTTGGTAAATGGTTACGCAACAAGGTCATCTAAATCTGTTTATTGTTTTAATTCCGGATGAACTGTAACTTTCCTGAACAACTGACTTGAGTTGTGCGGAACAACTCTATTTTCTATCCAGATGAACTATAACCTTCCTGGTGAACTGAAACTATTTTCTTAAAGTTTTAATTCCGGATGAACTGTAACTTTCCTGAACAACTGACCTGAATTCTCCGGAACAACTCTATTTTCTATCCGGATGAACTATAACCTTCCTGGTGAACTGAAACTGTTTTCTTATTGTTTTGATTCCAGATGAACTGTAACTTTCCGAAACAACTGACCCGAGTTGTCCGGAAAATCTCTATTTTCTATCCAGATGAACTATAACCTTGAATTGAAACTATATTCTTATTGTTTTGATCCCGGATGAACTGTAACTTTCCTGAAAAACTGACATGACTTGTCCGCAACAACTTTATTTGATTTTCTGAAGAACTATAACCTTCCTATTCCTAATGAACTCTTCTGATGAACCTACTATGAATTTCAGGTTGAAAAGGAGATGGCAGAGTCCCTAGAAACTATATCAGAGACCGTTTGGTGGATTTCACATGGTCCACATAGAAGCGTGAGGAAATATGAAGTATATGACATTAATGGCTATTCATTTCGTACAAAATCTTGAGACGGTAGGGTTTACCAGAACAGCGGGGTTGGTGTAGAGGTCAATGACATGCACATCTCTAATGAGGTATTAACCTATAGAAAAAAACTTTACTATGGGGTTTTAAAAGATATATGGCTACTAGAATACCATATTAAAAGCATCCCTCTATTTATGTGCGACTGGGTTGAGAATACACGTGGGATCAAAAAAGATAGTCTTGGTTACACTTTAGTCAACCTTAAAAGACTAGGTCACAAGGAGGACTTGTTTATTTTTGTGTCACATGCACGACAGTTGTTTTACGTCAAAGACTAGCTGGATAAAAAACTGCATTTTGTCTTTATGACACCGCCCAGAAATTACAGAGATTATTATGAAGATGATGCCAATGATGAATTTAGTACGGTAGTTTTTCCTCACAAAGATAATGTATTATCGCCCGTAGATCCACGTGACAATGTTTACCATAGAGTTGGTTGTACTGGAATGATATTACATAAAACCGATTAATTGATCATTGTAATGTTTTTGAATTTTTTGGCAAATTACAGTCTCAACAATATTTGGTTTTTTGTCTTTATGTATTCTATAATATTATGGATCTTAATATTGAGTCAAGTGTTTCTTTATTTTGATTGTGCCTGCAGGTCTCCTCTCTTTGACCAAACTAGAGTCAATAAAAGTCAAAAATAAACAAACAAAATCAAATGCTGCTTTAACAAACACAATTACATATATAATCCAAAAGGTGTGATTCCATTAATACATTGATCTATAAAATTACAAACTAAAAAACTACTAACTTAAAAGGGAGAAGAAGCGGCTGAAGACAAATCCCTCTTTGCTTTCTCACATGGTGCACTAGAGAGATTGTCTGAATCATCATAACGGCTACTTGCTGCCGATCAAGTGAAAAGAGAGAACAAGTCCCTCTTTTCTTTCTCACATGCACCTGCTTCAGATAAAAAGGGAGAAGAAGCTGCTGAAAAAAAATTAGGTTCATGGGGCCAAAAGGGAGAAAAGCACCTGAAGAATACAAGTGCCGCAAACCTAAACATGTGCCCTTACTGCTGAGTGTTATAAAATTATACAATAACTAAAAATCTGCTCTCAGTAAAACATTTGTATGAGACTCCTCGTCTCTATGGATTCCGCAATAACTTAAAATCTGCTCCTAGGAGATACAGAGTGTAATCTTTCCCTGCACAAGAAAAAATTACCAAATCTGAGACGCAATTTTCAATCGAATTTCTGTGGTGAAGATGATAACTAACCGTTTTCTACATACGGATGATGCCAATTCCATATTTTGTGCTGGCGACGATGGACGAAAAACAGAGAGAGAGGGAGACTGGGAGAAAAGGCGCATGGTAGAGACGATGATGAAAACTAGGAGAAAAGGCCCATGGCCACACTTTTTATATATTAACGTGGCCGTTGCCACTCTTTGGCCACGCGTATTGGGACAAAATATCTGATTTCAACTACCCTTTGGCCACTTTTTTCCCCAAATATATGTGGCTAAAACACAAATATACGTGACCATATAATACCAAAGGCCATACTTTTTATGCCATCCTTTGGGCACGCGTATTGAGACAAAATATCTGATTTCAACTACCCTTTGGCCACTTTTTTTTCTTCCAAATATATGTGGCTAAAACACAAATATACGTGACCATATAATACCAAAGGCCACGTTTTTTATATTTTAGTGTGGCCGTTGTCACCCTTTAACCACGCGTATTAGGTAGGACAAAAATTATATTTTCAGCAACCCATTTGGCCACGTTTTTTAACATATGTGGCTAAAACACAAATATACGTGACCATATAATACCAAAGGCCATGTTTTTTTATATTTTAACGTGGTCGTTGCCACCCTTTGGCCACGCGGATTAGGTCAAAAATTATGATTTCAACAACTCATTTGGCCACATATTTTTTTAATATATGTGGCTAAAACAAAAATATATGTAGCTATTACAAAAGGCCACGTTAAACACACACATATGGCCATTGGGACCCTTCAGCCACGTTTTTTGGAAGAATTGTTTGACTACAACGGTGAATATTGGTACCCTTTAGCCATGCTTTTATGGGGCTTCAGCCACTAATATTCTAACGTGGCTGTATCATAAATTTGGTCACGAGACCTTTGGTCTCGATTAAAATAGAAAAAAAAACATGGCCAAAGGGATACGGCCACGTTATTTTTTTCGGTGGCCGAGGGTATTTTTGACGTAGTGCGACATGTATTGTTAGCTCAGCTCGACCTAAGTACTTTTTATTGATGCAACTGTCTGACCCGATCCATAGGTTTGCTAGGTCCTCGGTTTGGCTTAGTGGGCTGATTGGACCGGTTGGATTTGCTAGATTTTTAATAACCTGATTCCCATATGTGGGTTGATTGTTTTAGTCGGTTTTGTTTATGTGGTAATTAGTGTTTCTAATATATATAGTGTTTACACTAAAGTGAGATATATGGATGCATTCATATATATTTCTACGTACGTATATGGTTTTGTGATAATGTTTTAGGTAGTGGGGTGCTTATGGCTTTGACAGGCTCGGGTTTGTACCCAAACCATATGTGTGTGGATTTTACATGTGTGTTAGATTGTATTTTGTCTAGATTCTCAACAGGGAAACGATTACAATTAGCGAAAAATAATATAAAACGAGAAAATGATGGGGATACACTTATAAATGAGGAATCAGAGTTGGATGAGCAAGATGAGATGTCCAATTTCTTGAATACACTTCATGATAGCCTTGCATGTTGGTGCTTACTAGACTAGAAACGAGTGTGAGTGAGTGTGTGTGATTATATTTGTACACAATCCAAGACCGAGATCCTTACCGACACAAGAGTGGTTGTATGGATGGTTGGGCATACATGTGTCATGCTAGGACGTGTCTTAAGTTTGGGAAGAGCCTTGATGGCAGATGGTGAGATGGAGTGATCCAAGGAGCTTTCGGGATGCATGCAAGGGGTTTGCATGTTGGTGAGAGGAGCGGTTGTGGTGGTGACCGTAGGTGGTGTTGGAAGAGGTGACGGGTTGGTGGACCTCTCTGGGAGGTGACATTAGAGCTGTGAAGAGGGATATAGGAGTTGTGAAGGATGAGGTGGTTGTATAGTTGGTTGCATGGTAGTAGAATGATGGTGGAGTGGTGGTGTAGTAAGAATCTGTAGCCAGAGAGAAGGAGGATGAGGTTGGTTTTGTGCAAATGAGGGAGACGGTGGAGAGGTGGCGGTCATAAGCCGATTGTGGGCTAAGAGCCGTTGGATTTGGATGGGATGGATGATGGGACATTAAACCAATGGGTGGCATGTCTCAAGCATGCAAGGTTATTGGGTCTTGAGAGAATCTTTCTTGGATTGACTAGCAATCCCTTCCATTCGGTGCTTTGCCATGCATGGAAATCTATTGGTCATTGTGGGTGGTGCCTATTTACACTCTAGCCCTTCATTCTTTCCTAATTGCTATTCGTTTTACAACAGAATCCAAGGAAGGACCGGTTTGGCCTTAGACCCGAACTAGCTTCATGGATGCTAGGTGGGCTAATGGGGTTTGGTTCCCAAGGCCATGAGATAGTGGGTGTAACCGGTTTTAGTCCAAAATCTTTATTGGGCTCTTTTGTCCTAACCGGCCCAAAGGGTTGGGCCCTTATGTTTAGTTACTTTGGTTACGGCCCATAAGGGTGTTGGAGAGGCCTAAACACTTAAATGTAAGTGTTTGGCCCAAGTTTATAGTTTAATGGGCCTTCGTGACCCGTAGGATCTGAATGGGCTTATTGGGCCTAGGCAACCCAAATATAGCAAATGGAGCAATTAAATGGGGCTTGCGTCCATGGATCACTTATTGGACCTCGACGGCCTATAAGTGTTTAATTGGGTTTACCATATGATTATTGGGCTTGATGGTGACCTAATGGGCTTGAGGAAAAGCTATTGGGCTTGATATGTGGAAGATAGAATTTATGGAAGGATTCGGATGGTGATGAGAATTAGGTTTGGAAGTGGTTGAGATACTAGATGGGTGATCATATGTGAATGTGTTTGTGAAGTTATATAGAATCAAGTATTATTTGTACTTGTTATCGACTATGGTTCTTCTGTTCTCATAATAGGTGATATAATTATCAAATATATGGTTGTTTATTAGTGTGGGTGTTACATTCTCCCCATGTTTAAGGAGTTTGTCCTGAAACTAAGGTTGTGGTAATGTATGTACGTAGTGTTGGTACTTCGTAAACCTAAGATTACATTTTGGAGATGTAAACAAAAAAAAAAACGCACCTATCAAGGACATAGATTTGTGTAGACGTGAATGTAGGAGAGAATTAGATAAGCGTGTAGTGATAATAAAATCATAGAAAAAGCGTGAGGAAAATGTCGTTCTTGCAAAGTTGTTGGAGTTATATTATAAAGTTACAATGTGTTGTAATCGAGTATGATTGGAAATATACACATTGTAATAATTCAAGAATTTCCTAAAGGACTAGGGAAGTTGGTGTAGAGGGTTGATGGTGTCTTGCACGCTCGTCTGTCTTGGTTGTTTATTCACTCTCTAGCATTGTGTAGTTCTCGCCTTTTCCGTTGTTGTTGGTCTTGAGTCATTGTAATTCTCTGTGTTGCAACTTTTGTTACAGACTTGAGTGGTTAACTAGGCTTCCACTAATCGGGCTTCTCATCTAATCCCGTGCATTGCATAGGAGAGAAAATGAAAACAATGTCCGTTGGAGGCGTAGATGGAGATGAGAAAGAAGAAGAGGGTATCTTAAATGATTTGGAGAAGTCTAGTGTGTAAATTTTGGGTTTTTCTTCTTCGTCGGTTGCTCCCAATTTGTGAGCTATCCGTGTCTTACTAGGGTTGGCGTTGTCCTTCATCGTTGAGGAGAAGAGAGTAAAGATTGTTGGAATCATCGAAGGTGTGTATGTGGTTTCAAAGGTGGGCTCCCCATGTTTAAGTATTTGCCATACTGTTGTCCATGGGGAGGAGAGAAGATGGTAAGGAAGTATTATTTTGGAGGGAAGTGGTTTGGATGCGAATTGGGCTTGTGGCCAGGGTTTTAGGTTTGAGGGAGGTGATCTATCTTCCGGTGTGTTGGTTTGAAGGTTAGGAAGAGGGAGAGGTTGAGACGTGAAAATATCAAAGAATCGTCTCGAGTCGTAGAAAGTGATGAGCTATTTTATGAATGGAGTTTAGCCCACAAAAGGCAAATGATGTGCTCTTCGTTGTGTAGCATGTCTTTCATTTTCCAAATGACTTGCTTCCTACGAAGAGACAAGATTTTGAACAAATCATAAGAATGGGCGAAGGTGTAAATCGAGGATTCATGAAGTAGAGAAAAACATTTTCAAAAGAAAGTATAAATGTATGTGTATATATGTATATATATATATATATATATATATATATGTATACTAGTGTGGTACCCGCGCCTTGTGGCGACGATAGTTTATAACGTGTAATTTCTCTTCTGTTTGCGCGTTCAGCGACTGAAGGAATTTACAACGCCATATCCGTTTATATTAGTGCGGGCGACAACCGGCTCTCTTCTTCCATGATACCATGTTTATTTATTGTCGCCTTTATCTATAGTTGGTAATTACTAAAAAGACGCTTTTCTAGGGGGATAAAAATAAATAAACACTGTATCATAGAAGGGGAGAGATTAGCATAGAGATAAAAATAATTAACTTAATCTTGAAAATACACGTGAAAAATGATATAACACCACCAAAGACAAACTTTAAATAATCAAGAGAAACCCAAACATACACAGAAAGATGATAGATATTAGAAAGAAATTCAATAGGCATTTCCTAAATATTTGTTTGTTTTACTTTATCAATCCTCTCGTTATATATTGCATTGTACGTTTATTACTTTTCTATATATAGTATCGGTTTAATTAATCTAACCTTGTAGAACTCAAATAAATAATAACAAACACCCGAAAAATGTATATTTATTTATCTAACCTTACAAATCTTTTTAAAAAATTATTTTTCTCATTCGTAGCATCTATTTATGTTTCTCATTCATAACACTAATTAGATTGTAACCCTTATTTTCTTTGTAAACAAGTACCCTTTTGTAGTCTTCCCCCATTGGATTAGTTATTTGGTACATGCTCATAAAATTAAAACACAAGAAATTAGAGGTGACACCTTCAACACATCTTTAACAAAAAACACTTTTTAACCCATCTACAAATGAATGAGTCAAATTATACTTTTTTTATCTCTCTAATATATTAACTTATTTTAAAAGACAAAATTTATTAATAGACTCAAGGAAGATGCTTAGAGACCAAGCATCAATCAACATAGTACAATCTAGTATTAAAGATACTCTAATCTAACACCATTCAATCTTAGAAACCCAATGATAACTCAAAATTTCAATATCCCCCATGATACTATTCACACAAATCTTCCTATTCTCAAAGATACACTTGTTCCTTTAGATCCATATGCATCCACAAACACTGTACAAGACGGTCTCTAAGATGTTTTGAGTTTGGCTTCATGGTATAGTGAGTATACTCATCTGAGAACACTGGAAACATAAACTTCGCTCCAAACTTCTATTGAAATCCTATAACTAAAGAAAAGGTGATCTATGATCAACTCTAAGTAAGTGATTCCTACTATTTTGTAAAATACATGGACTTCTCAAATTATAGGTGGACACTCTAAATAAGGAATAAAAAAACTCACATCCAAGACATAATAGAACTCACTAAGATAAATCTGCCTTGGCAGTGATCGGTTACGAAATGAAATCTGGAATAAACAGAACGTGGACTGCAATATAATATGACAGTTTCAATCTGACTCGTGACCTTACCATTTGCAATCTAACCCATGGATGTCTACTTCCATCATCCAAGAAAGACTTTGTCAATGTCTATATCTGCTATTGTACCAATAATATTACTGGGTCACTCATATTAGTCACAAACAATCCAGATGTAACAGCTTATAACTACCGTAAACAATATCTGAGTTGTTTTCAACATTATGTGAAACATAACTATCCCCCTTCACACCATCATCCAATGGTTCCAGCATGGCTTCCACATATTTCTTTGGTGCCTTCTTAATACCTGAAAGTGTGATTAGATTTGCTGTACTAATCACGCATGACTTCCTTTGTTATATGCCCTTGTTAGTGCAACTTTTACAGTTGGTACCACACCATCAAGTTGATCTGAACGCCCCTAAATAATATATAATAATTACATCTTATTAGTTAAAAATATAACCACACTTTATAAAAAATGGTTATTATATTGACTTCATAGTAGTCATACCTGAAATTTAGAGTGGCCATTAGCCACTGAAGCTTCTAAGACACTTGAAAATGAACATGTAGTCTTGTATAGTACTGACCTTGTGAAGATAAAAGCATAACACCTTTGCTTTCCTATTCTATGATCCTATAGCATTCATTTTGTACGCAAACGGTTACGCCGTACTAGTGTGGTACGCTGCATACTTTGGTACGCTTAGTAGTCTGGTCCGTTTGCTGCTACGCTTGATTATATGGTACGCCGTTGGTCCGATAGAAGTTATTAGTACGGAAGTCGTTTGATTGGTACGCAGGTCGTTTTGTTGGTACGTTGAATCAGTTTTTCATGAACTTCAACATGGATCTGTTTCAAGCATTCGCTGCTATGTCTACATCCGTTCAAGCATTGCTCAATTATGATAACGAGATTGGAACTACGAGCATGGTTCCCAAGTTGATGAAATTTGATGATTTTCACAATTGGAAAACACGTTACGAAGCATACATCGGAGTTACGGATGTAAGTGTTTGAGGACCGATGCTAGATGGTTATGTGGTACCGAAGATGAATGGTGAAGACAAAATATATAGTAAAATGAATGAAGAGGAAAAAGAGGTGTTCAAGTTGGAAAGAAAGGCTTATTGTATTTTATCTATGGCTTTGCCAAAAGATATTATGCATCAAGATAATTATGAATTTCCTGGAGATGATTTTCTCGGCGATGCTCATCAAGCATTTATGGCCAATATTCAGGTTGATTCTAAGCTTTGTGATCATTGTGCTTCAACTACTAATCAATTGAAAGAACACTTTTGATGAGAAAGTAAAGTATCATGACAAATACTAGTTAGCATAGGAAAATACCAATATTTTCAAGAAAAGGTGGGAGGGTGTGAAAGCATAACTGAAAAAGGAACATGCCTTGACTATGAACACAAAAATCGAATTGAATAACAAAACTGAGGAATTTATCTTTACAGAGAAAAATTTGCAGAAGCTACAACTAAGATTTCAGAATTAAACACTGAAATTTTAGATCTTAAAAGACAAATTGAAAATTTCAAAAATTCAGCTTCCTTTGCAAGTTATCTTTGCAAAGATGAAACATTAAAAGAGGTGTTCAAAGAGTCTGGATTTAATTCAGTTCCACTATCGATTTCACATGGTTTGGGGCCAAATGAGACCGAAAGCAAGCTAGCCATTGTGTTTGATTCAAGTTTACTGAGAACTTGATTGGATCATCTTGAAAAGACACGAGCGATCTTACTAATGCATGATTTAGTCGATACGATGAACAACGAGGTAAATATAGGTTTCTATGATTGATTCAATAGGCAAGATTACAGAGAGAAAACTAGAGGGAAAAACTACATATTTCACACACATAAACTCACAGTGCCCACTCTTCTACTCTATTCTAAACACTTAAACCTATTTATAGTTCACTGGCCAGCGTACCAACTTAATCAACGTGCCAGTTGGTATGGAGCGGCGTACCAACTGGTCCGCCTCATGGTACGCTGAGTCCAGATTACATACAATTTACAAAAAGACACACACACACACACCAAGACCTAGCATGAGACACAAAAACTTGCTCTAACAAACTCCCCCTTGTCTTTTGCTAGTCTTTAGAAGCTTTTTCTTCAGTCTTCTTCCAAAATCTGTGACGATTGTTTCATGAATGAATCCCGAATGCATAACATACTCTTATCACCTTTTGGAATTGTAAAGCTTGATCTGCGTCTTCAACATGATACAAGATGTTGTTGTGATAAAGCTTGTCTATGTCAGCCTAGGACAGATTTATCAACCACATTGGATCAAAGATCCTCACCACCTTGTTATTCTCTTTGACCAAAATCACTGCCTCTCCAGTCCTCTCATCATAATACCACCACTTTAGTGTTTGAATGAAGTTCTACTCAAGGTTCTTCAATGGTATTTTTTTAAGCTGATCTGGTTTCTTATACTTCAACACAACACGTGCCTTTCAGTTCTTGGATGAATTTCTGTTGGATGATCTTCATACTTTGGCCTTTGCGGCTTCAAGAACCTGAACCTTCCTTGACATTCTTCATGTAATTTGTTCTTGAAAAACTCAACAAGATCAATTTTACCATAGTTCAAAAACGGTTTTCTAATTAACTCTCTTACATCACAAACATGCAATGTACTAAACCGCTCTGCTCCCCTCAAGTAGATAATCCCAAACTCCTTCTTTATAGCATAGCATTTGAGTTGGGAGTCATACATCCAACTTATAATTCTTCCAACAGCTTCACCCTTGTTGTCAAAGTAACGCTTTTGATTAACAGGCTTCACTGAAGGAACTTTCTTTACCCTTTGTTCTTTCATCCATTCATCAAACAACCTTATTTTCTCTTGTTCTTCTGAAAAACTTTCAGCTTCAGTTTTCTCAAATTGTTTTTCAGCTTCTTTTGTTTTCAGCTCTTTCTCAATCTCCTCCTCATCATCCTTTCAAAAGAAATTGAATCCAGCAGAAGTATCATCATCAGTAAAATTACCATAAATCTTTGGATCATTTGGATATTCCTCTACGGTCATGTCTTCTACTTCAATTTGTTCCTCCTCAAATTCCATATCATCATTCGAATCATTTTCTTTGTAAGGCTCAGCTAAAGGAACTTTATCAACTTCATCCTAATTCAAAGCATTAGATTTGCCACAAGTTGTTCTTTTGAGTATTCATGAATGTACTCTCCCTCTTCAATCACACATCTTGAAATTGGAATTATATCATATTCGTCCCCTCCAACAACTCTTTCTCTCTGAGATGTTCCTTCTCGTCCTACAACCTTCTCCCCCTGAGATGTTTCAGCTGTGGTACGCTGCATACTTTGGTACGCTTAGTAGTCTGGTCCGTTTGCTGCTACGCTTGATTATATGGTACGCCGTTGGTCCGATAGAAGTTGTTAGTACGGAAGTCGTTTGATTGGTACGCATGTCGTTTTGTTGGTACGTTGAATCAGTTTTTCATGAACTTCAACATGGATTTGTTTCAAGCATTCGCTGCTATGTCTACATCCGTTCAAGCATTGCTCAATTATGATAACGAGATTGGAACTACGAGCATGGTTCCCAAGTTGATGAAATTTGATGATTTTCATAATTGGAAAACACGTTACGAAGCATACATCGGAGTTACGGATGTAAGTGTTTGAGGACCGATGCTAGATGGTTATGTGGTACCGAAGATGAATGGTGAAGACAAAATATATAGTAAAATGAATGAAGAGGAAAAAGAGGTGTTCAAGTTGGAAAGAAAGGCTTATTGTATTTTATCTATGGCTTTGCCAAAAGATATTATGCATCAATTCAAAATGCATACAACTTCAAACGCCTTATGGGTTGCATTGTGTAACAGATGTGAAGGGAATGCTCAGTATAAGAAGAGCATGAAGAAAGTGTTATTGAGAGAATATGACAATTTCTGTCATGTTTCAAATGAAACCATCAATGATTTGATTTTTAAGACATTCACATTGGGTAATCGAGCTTGAGATTGTTGGTGTAAAGAAAGAAGCCAACGAGTTGAAGGAAAAACTATTAGATGCTTTACCTACCAAATGGGAAGGTTACATCTTGTTGTTGACTCATGATAAGGGATTTGATACTGTATCTTATGGTGAATTAACAAGGAATCTGCTAGCAAGAGAACTAGACATGATGAGAGTTAAAACTTTACCAGCACAAGTTCAGAATCCTGATGTTTATTTTGGAGAAAATGCTTCAAAAATACATGCTAAGGTGGCAAAAAGTGCAAATCCTGCCCCTACTGCTTTGTTTGTGGAAAACTCATCAAGTGGGTATTCAAATATATCAGACCATCTATGGGAACTTACACTCAAAATGCTGCAGTTACCTATCCGGTTCATTAGGGTCAATCTGCATTTGTATCAAGTCAAAATCAATTTTCTGCAAAGACAACAAATGAGTTTATGGCATTGTTCTCAGCCATGGTATCTTCTTATGATGGTGTAGTTGCTGGAAAATTTGACAAGTGCTGAGTTGAAGGATGAGGATTATGAACAATTTGATGCTGATGATCTAGAACTAATGGATATTAACTGGTCAATGGCAATGCTGGTCCGAAGAGGAAAGAAATTCATGCCGAGAACAAGAAGGAAAGATCTGAATCCTGAAGGGAAGTTAGGGTTTGATAAAGCCAAAGTTTGATGATACAATTGTCAGAATTATGGTCACTGTTGCAGAGGAGTGATAGCCCTGTTAAAAAGCGAGAAACTTCAAAGTTGTATCAGAAATATGTTGTTAAGAATTCAGGGAGCAACTCTAATCCTTCTACTTCCAATGCTAATGCTAATGCTTCAAGTTCAGAAACTAAGGATTTAGTTTCTCAAACTTGTGAAGGTTATGATTGGAGTGCTGATTTTCCTAATAAATCTGCTTTTTTGTGCAGCTCTACAACCGAAAATGTGGTGACTCAAGATAATTATGAATTTCCTGGAGATGATTTTCTCGGCGATGCTCATCAAGCATTTATGGCCAATATTCAGGTTGATTCTAAGCTTTGTGATCATTGTGCTTCAACTACTAATCAATTGAAAGAACACTTTTGATGAGAAAGTAAAGTATCATGACAAATACTAGTTAGCATAGGAAAATACCAATATTTTCAAGAAAAGGTGGGAGGGTGTGAAAGCATAACTGAAAAAGGAACATGCCTTGACTATGAACACAAAAATCGAATTGAATAACAAAACTGAGGAATTTATCTTTACAGAGAAAAATTTGCAGAAGCTACAACTAAGATTTCAGAATTAAACACTGAAATTTTAGATCTTAAAAGACAAATTGAAAATTTCAAAAATTCAGCTTCCTTTGCAAGTTATCTTTGCAAAGATGAAACATTAAAAGAGGTGTTCAAAGAGTCTGGATTTAATTCAGTTCCACTATCGATTTCACATGGTTTGGGGACAAATGAGACCGAAAGCAAGCTAGCCATTGTGTTTGATTCAAGTTTACTGAGAACTTGATTGGATCATCTTGAAAAGACACGAGCGATCTTACTAATGCATGATTTAGTCGATACGATGAACAACGAGGTAAATATAGGTTTCTATGATTGATTCAATAGGCAAGATTACAGAGAGAAAACTAGAGGGAAAAACTACATATTTCACACACATAAACTCACAGTGCCCACTTCTTCTACTCTATTCTAAACACTTGAACCTATTTATAGTTCACTGGCCAGCGTACCAACTTAATCAACGTGCCAGTTGGTATGGAGCGGCGTACCAACTGGTCCGCCTCATGGTACGCTGAGTCCAGATTACATACAATTTACAAAAAGACACACACACACACACCAAGACCTAGCATGAGACACAAAAACTTGCTCTAACAAACTCCCCCTTGTCTTTTGCTAGTCTTTAGAAGCTTTTTCTTCAGTCTTCTTCCAAAATCTGTGACGATTGTTTCATGAATGAATCCCGAATGCATAACATACTCTTATCACCTTTTGGAATTGTAAAGCTTGATCTGCATCTTCAACATGATACAAGATGTTGTTGTGATAAAGCTTGTCTATGTCAGCCTAGGACAGATTTATCAACCACATTGGATCAAAGATCCTCACCACCTTGTTATTCTCTTTGACCAAAATCACTGCCTCTCCAGTCCTCTCATCATAATACCACCACTTTAGTGTTTGAATGAAGTTCTACTCAAGGTTCTTCAATGGTATTTTTTTAAGCTGATCTGGTTTCTTATACTTCAACACAACACGTGCCTTTCAGTTCTTGGATGAATTTCTGTTGGATGATCTTCATACTTTGGCCTTTGCGGCTTCAAGAACCTGAACCTTCCTTGACATTCTTCATGTAATTTGTTCTTGAAAAACTCAACAAGATCAATTTTACCATAGTTCAAAAACGGTTTTCTAATTAACTCTCTTACATCACAAACATGCAATGTACTAAACCGCTCTGCTCCCCTCAAGTAGATAATCCCAAACTCCTTCTTTATAGCATAGCATTTGAGTTGGGAGTCATACATCCAACTTATAATTCTTCCAACAGCTTCACACTTGTTGTCAAAGTAACGCTTTTGATTAGCAGGCTTCACTGAAGGAACTTTCTTTACCCTTTGTTCTTTCATCCATTCATCAAACAACCTTATTTTCTCTTGTTCTTCTGAAAAACTTTCAGCTTCAGTTTTCTCAAATTGTTTTTCAGCTTCTTTTGTTTTCAGCTCTTTCTCAATCTCCTCCTCATCATCCTTTCAAAAGAAATTGAATCCAGCAGAAGTATCATCATCAGTAAAATTACCATAAATCTTTGGATCATTTGGATATTCCTCTACGGTCATGTCTTCTACTTCAATTTGTTCCTCCTCAAATTCCATATCATCATTCGAATCATTTTCTTTGTAAGGCTCAGCTAAAGGAACTTTATCAACTTCATCCTAATTCAAAGCATTAGATTTGCCACAAGTTGTTCTTTTGAGTATTCGTGAATGTACTCTCCCTCTTCAATCACACATCTTGAAATTGGAATTATATCATATTCGTCCCCTCCAACAACTCTTTCTCTCTGAGATGTTCCTTCTCGTCCTACAACTTTCTCCCCCTGAGATGTTTCAGCTGTAGACGTACCAGCTACAGTGGAAGTACTTGACGTACCAAACTGACTAGTATGGGGACCACCAACACCTCCTTTAGAGTCCTCTTCTTCATCATTCAAAAATTCTAATCCATCACCTTTGCAAGTATCTTCAATATTCTCCCCCTGAGCAGGCAAAGACTTAAGCATAAGGCTTAACCGCTCACCCAGAGTTCATGAAATTGTAATAACCGCCCAATCACCCGATCTTTAGAAATATCTTTGTCTTTCAATACTTTAACAGTTTCTCTTAAGTCTTGAATTTGTATTGATTTTTTACGGTCTGACTCTTGCAACAAGGTAACTTGATTCATCAATAACGTAATCTGATTATCAACAGAAATTCTGGTAGATGAAGTTGTTGTAACATCAGGAGCTTTGAATGTGATTTTTGTCACACCCCACCCGCACCACCTGTCGGATGCGAGGGAGGTGTTGTGGAAAACAGGATGTTGATATCAGATGCACGCGGAAGCAACATAATGTATTAATATTAAAAAAAACTGTTATTTATTTACAGACAACCTGGGAAGGTTTTACAAACTTAAAAGT